>JASDQU011314119.1:2982-23996 GCA_032191745.1 Picea mariana
ATAAATTCAAGATGCAATACGAGCAAAACACTTATCATAAGTAAGTTCAGCAATGGAAGTGACTGTTGAGAGGGGTGCTCGTTTCCACCCAACCGTAGGCGTAGTGACTCCTAATGGATTTACCACTAGCCACCCCCGAGCTAAGACCACGATGTCCTGAGACCTGCGTCTCTCCATCTTCTAGTGCCCAGGAGCGAAGGTTGCAATCCTCCCTCCCTGCGATCACTCACTCTGCGTAAAAATTGCCAGAGTTCCCCTCGCGTATGCCCTTTTCAATCGCTTCTGCCATACGCCTTATTCTCTCGCGAGGTTGCGTGTGGCACGATTACCCTCGCGCTGGTCAGTCATGATGGCTCTATGGATAGGTGGTTCACCTACCCATCCCTCATCAAGCCATCAACCTACCAGCCTGCAAGGCATTTATTTCAAGGCTAGCGATCCGCTTTTGGTTCTCCGGGCCAGTGGAGTCCAAATACGGTATTCAATTCTTGGTGGAAGTTAACACCCCTTTTTCAAGGTGCCCTCCACCACTATCGTGGTCTCTTTTCCGCACATCCCCTCTCAGCAGTCAAACTATCATTTACATTCATTGACCTCTTCCTGCAGGTCCATTTACATCACATATTCATACTTATGAGTTTTTCCATAGTCCTTGGCCAGTTCAGTTATATTTACAATCTGGGGGAAACAGGGTGTTACACATACATTCACAACTCATTCACTTAGGACATGTAATATAAGAAAGAGTAACAAAACTACAAGAAGACATGTATTGCATTAGAATAGTCCATGAACAAATATGCTCTTTGTAATGATCCCAAGCCATTATGCAAGGATCATCACTGTTTTGGTGTCTTTTTAAAACTTTTTCTTAGTGAGGTATTTCATCAAACACTTTGTTGATCTACCTTTTAGATGTGTTTATATGTGTGTATGCAGCAAATAACATAAAGAGATAACCATGGAACATACCTCAACCATATGCAATAAGATAGACAAGCCAAAACATCTCAATTCTTCTTTATTCATAAAATAGAGAAACCTTCTACAATGAAGATGTCGATCTGGAATACTCAACGGATGGCCAAGAAGATAGACAATAGATAAGAGCTGCTACAAAATGCTCCCGCTAATACAAAAGATGCCTCCAAAGGTTGAATGAGAAATGAAGATCAATACAAGAAGATTTGAATGCCAAACTCTCCAGCTGAAGAATGCCACGCTCCAATAGAAGGATGAAACCCTCAATAACTCAGCCCGCCAAAAGTGTCCAATCACCCTAATAAATATGCCAATTGATAGATCGGGTGATGGTAAGAACAACCCAGGTGACCAAATCTCCAAGATCCCTCTCAATCTCTGTAGATCTGAAATCCCCCACTGAATGGTGTGCCCCACTGGATGACTGAAACCCTAAATAATTTGGCCCTGCTACCAAAAGTGTCCAATCACCCTAATAAATATGCCAACTGATATATCGGGTGATGGTAAGAACAACCCAGGTGACCGAATCTCCAAGATCCCTCTCAATCTCTGTAGATCTGAAATCCCCCACTGAATGGTGCACCCCACTGGATGACTGAAACCCTAGATAATTCGACCCTACTGAAGGAGGCCTCCAAATGCTCTGAAACTCTCCAGAAATATAGATCGGGACACTGCAAGTCACTAGGTAAAGTCTCAGGATCAGATCTGAAGTGTAACCCCTCCAAACGGACTAGATCTGGATCTCAAAAACGCCCTCCTTCTCTTCAATTCGCCCCACTGCTCAAGAAATAATCTGAGCCATAAAACTGTCTCATAAAGCATTAGATCTGATGTCCGAGGCCATGCAATGAAAACCCAAGTGATAGAATCCTCAACGGACCTGCCAATCTCCTACAATGAATCTCTCTCCAAAGATGGTGCACCCCTCTTGCTGGAATCCCTCAACTGGTGCGCCCTCTCTCTATCTGCACATGAAATTGATGTATAATCCTCCTACAACTGAGTAGATCTGGAACTAGAATGGTGTGGGAGAGTATTGCATCTCCGAGACCAAGCTTGGGACAACATAGGTGGAATCTTTCACCACCGAATCGTCCTCTAGGGTTTGTTATGTCAAAACCCTCAAAACCCCCAATATTGGGCTCACTAGATAGAAGCCAGAAATCAAAATAAGATCATACATGAATGAATGAGAAGAGGCCCTTGCCTTTCCTTTATACTTTTTTGGCTCACCTTGTCCCTCCAAAGTGACTTCCATTTTATTAATATTTAATTAATTAATTAAATCACTTTAATTAATTAATTAACCTTTTTACCTCTGAAAATCTCCTTATCTCTTTTTGTGGCTTCCCTGGCCACTGAAAGTCACTTCTAGCCATCCCATCCTGTAGTGCTGCTCCTCCCGATTCCAATGAGCTATTACACTGAGAGGTTCCTCCAAGTAATGTGCCCAAAATGCCCTCTTCAGTGATTTTAATTAACTTATAGCTCAAAATAGTCAAAATCATGGAAATCGTCGGAATGGAACGAAACCAAAGCCAATCTGTGCAGAATGGCTCATAATGATGGAATATGATGATAAATGCCAACTGGACCCCACAATGCCTCTCAAATACCCTTGTACTCGCTATAACATCCATCCGGCTACTCTGGTCATCATAAGTCTCTGCCCTGTGATGATGTCCCAAAGTGGGGACATTACACTCTTACATCCCATGTGAACAACAAACATTCTACTTGAAATAGTTCACAACAAAACAATGACACATGCGAGTCCTTCTCTCTATCAAAAGTTGGCCCTGAGGGCTTCTCCGTATTAACAATTTCAACAATAGTACATGAAAACTCTAACAATAGCTCTCTAATTTTAGTTGACAATGTATTCCCAAAGTAGTTCAGAAGTGTACAATGTTTGAAAAGCCAAAATCCCCTTCTTTGTCTTGGATACAATTCTAGTATTTATTGGAGGTCAATGTGACTCTTGGCCTTTCGCCTTCCCCCATGACCTTTCATTTCCCATTTTTTGTCTTTATTCCCTTTGTAATGATGAGAGTGAAAAAAAAAGAACTTTATATTTCAAATTTGTCCTCTACCGCGGGTGCACCATCATGGATTTTGGCTATAGCGCCTCTCACCCATCGTAATGACTAGTTTGGACATCGAAACATCTTGGTTGTCCAAGTTTGATAATCAATCATCATGGGGTTCAGGCATCCTCTTTATCCATTTGATTAAGATTCCTTTCACTACTTCATGTTGTTGTGACAATTGATGTTGTCCTTAATGCTCTATTGTCTTTGGATGTAGATCACGTTGTAAGGATGTTGAGTGTGTCCTCATCTCGACATCAATACTTGGCACCATTGTAGATGAGTGGTATCAGAGGGATACTTATTAAAACAAACCTTTGAACCCATAAAACTAAAATATAAGTAATCAAGACTTCATATAAACTTCCCTGAGTTCGATTCATGATTCTTGTACTCGCGGTTGAGGTGTAGTGTTCTCTGGGGTTGTTAACAAGGTGTCATATCTTAATCCAAAATTAAGTATACCATATTTTAGGAATTTATCAAATCATATAAATAGGAAGTTGTAGAGCTCGAAATTACCTTTTCAAAGGTATAAAGAGTGTGCAAAACGAACATTCGAGTCAAAAGTTATGGTCATTTTATGAAAGACAATTTTTTAGGTTTCGGAGGAGTTAACACTAACTCCTTCATCTTGCCATCGGAGGAGTTAATACTAACTCCTCTGATTTTTCATCAGAGCAGTTTGAACTAACTCCTTCTCTTTGTATCGAAGGAATTAATGGGAAATCCTCCGAAATTTTAGAGGACTTGAAGGGAACTCTTCTGAATCGCTTCAGAGGAGTTGCAGGGAACTTCTCCTTCCTGAGAAAGTAAAGTTGGAAAAATTTCTAAGTGTCACACTGGCAAGAGACAATGAGAGTTTGAGTTCGAAAGCCCATAACTTTCTCATACAACGTCTGATTGAGGTGTTGTTTTTTGCAACGTGAAGAGCACATAGAGACACATCTATCAAGATAATTGAACACGATATCTAGGAATTTGAGTGGATCCATGTTTAATAATAGCCACGGTTAGCGAGGCTTGCTTGACGAAAAATCCTTGGTGATCAATTTGACCCTTCCGGACCTCAGATTTCGATTTTGTTAGTTGCGTTAGAATCTTAATCGTGTAATCCATACAACTAGCATGTTTAAGGAGTGACAAATCCACTATGGCCAATACCCAAAATTGCGAGCAAGAACATTTTTAAATGAAAGTTTTAACCTCGTCCTTACTATTTCTTCGCCAGAATTCAATTCCATAAGTTCTTGTGTTATATATTCTATAAAGGCTCTTAGTAAATCCATTGATGCTAAGTTGATGTGTCAAAAACATTGAATTATAAACAATCAATTAACATTTGAGGTGCTTAACATGTTTTCGGAGCCGAGGTGACTGATTTTCCTTCAAGATGCATTTCCAAGCCAAAACAAGACCTATGTATGATTCACTTAACCTATCTGATGATATATGACACTTTCATGCTCATTGTTAGTCATCGAATCAAGAGGCACAAATAAAAAAAGATGATGTGGTACATGAATGTGAGCTATTGGCGACACAAACAAAAAGAATTCTCACTAGGTGTGTATATAGATAAAAAGATTTTGAGATAAAAAGATTTTTCACCAGGTGCGTATATAGATATCTCATAGATGTTTCTCCACTAATCGTGAGTGTTTATAGCCTTGATGGAGTCACCACAATGTCACGAACCTTGCTCCACTTCCAACGAGCATCCATAGCCCCAACGAAGATATATGCATGTCCTCTAGTCAGATCAAACTTTCATTTCCAATCCTTCCCGATTTATTTAGGGCATGCTTAGCATTCAGTGGATGGGGAAAGTGGTGGCCTTTTAGCCTGATAGGGGATGAATGCAAGCTATTGATATTTATTTTAATAATTGTTGCACTTGGCTACGTAAAGATATCCCTTTCTGGTTTTCCGCCTTTAGACTTTGGCACTTCACCCTTCATGCGAGAAGATACTTACTGTGTGGATGGTTCCTCCATTACATATGATCTGCTCTCCATCCAATATGCAAGGGTGACCATTGATTAACCACTATGCTCAGTCATGGTTTAACTATTGTCACAACATCCCCGGACAATTCTAATTCATGTTCAAATAGAGACCCCTAATTCGGCTCATGAGCTAGGAAAGAGATGCAAGTTGATTCATACTTGCTTCCCTAAGTGCGAAGGTGTTGCTTGTGAAAAGACAAATGGAGGTGAGAGGTATGTATGTCATCAAATACAAATAGGAGTTATGAGATGAATAGAAATTAAGAAACTAGCTGCTTCAAAAGGGAAAGGATGATGAAGAAGGAAAGAAAAGAGATGATGTATTCAAGATTAGAGATTAACACATTCCAATTCCTTGTTGCAACTGAAAAATTAAACCTTTTAGATGAATGACTATCAACAATATGCAATCAAGAAGGAAAGTGGACTAATAAAGAAATCATATATTGAGTGTTTCCAACAATTTCAAAGGTATGCATGCATTCCAACTAGCTAGAAGTTTGCAGCTTCTTGAAACAACTAATCCATGTGAAAGCTTATACGTGTATTACTTCATTCAGATGGGTTTAAGTGCCAACGCTTGTTGAGAATTACACCTCTCATTATGATTTTTTGAAGACTTCTTAGTTCCATTGTGTGACCTTGTGCTTCAACGGGTAAGGGTTGGCCAAGATTCTGCTATGTTGTCCATCATATTTATTTGCTTTGGCCTTGTAAGATATTCCTTCTTCCAACCCTAAAATTGATGTTACAGAGTGATAGGCATAGTTAACCATAGTTCAGATGTTTCATAATCAATTCAAATCTTCTGAAGATGTATGTCTTTCTCAAATCTTGTCCTTCTTTTGAAATGGATATATCTTTTCATGATAAAATTTCGGAAAACATTTTTGAAAATATTCACTACAGTAATATGAAAACAAGGATTAAAATCTATCTAGATGTTTGAGATCAAACCATGAGTACTACTTGTTCCAATTGTTGGGAGACAGAGTAGACTTGAACTCGAGTGTTGGTTTATCTGATGGGGTATCACCTTTTGGACAACAAATGATTGTAGATGTAATGATCACTGGTTCTTCCCTAAATAAATGTGCTTGAGAGCCATTTGGTTGATCAATATCCCTGATATTAGATCTCATTTGAGGTAGATCAGAGGAAGACTAAAACTTGATACTTTGTTCCACAAGGTGTATACTAGATGCGGAGAACAATATAACTTTCCTCTACGATTGAAAACATACTTTAATATTGGGAAAATGATAAATGCACCATAAATTCTCAGGTGTACCCTCTATTATAGAGCAACAAGCACTTCAATGAATTCTTCTCAATAAAAACCATCATGATTAAAGTCGTGAACGGACCATGTAATTCCCTTAGCAAGGTTCTTGTCTTGTTCCATTTGTCAAGTATCTCTCAAAAGGTATTATGTCATCTTCTTGAGATAACACGTTGTCTAACTTTCAATGTTAGAGTAACACTGCTGAAATAAGTGAATTTTGTGACTATAACTTCTAAGAGAATTCCTGCACATGGTTTCCTCATGCCGATGGAGGAAAATTGATACTAAGCCAAGATTCTAGTCAGAGAAATAAAAAACATCAAACGAAAAGGAGAAATATTTAATGACAAGAACTTTTAAACTAAAGCAACCATAAAAAATTGCAAACTAAACTAATCACCAGTTGGTGGTCTTTATTGAAGCAATCCAAAACAAGTCAAAATCTATGCTATTAAAACGAAAACAAAGGCTAAGATCTAAGCTATGTAGGAAGAAAAGAAGAAAGAACTATGTTAATCCTATTTCTAACATATCTTGCACTAGTTGAAAGAAAGCTAGGTGTAAGCATAATGCCACTACAACCAATCGAGTAACTCTAAACCTGCAACCACATGTCTAGTAAAGGTTGATCGCAGAGAATAGAGTAATGAGGGGTGAAAGATTAGAAGGATTGACTCACACAAATCTCCACCCAACAAATTTAATTCGATGGCATTATGGTTTCTGGGAAATGCGGATGTGTAGGATTCCTCCAATCAAGAATCAATACTGTCATAAAATTTATGATGGTTGATGTGTAACTATTAGGAGGAATTAGAAAGTGAATGATGTATCTGATGAGACTTGCAAATAAAATTTATATGCAATGTATATTGCGAGGGAGTCTTAGAGTGGGTGGTATTTCCCATCCTATGGGTAGAAGTAAGACAACGAACACTTGAAATAATCATCGGTTGAAATTGGAGTGTCTCATTATTGATGTAAATCTCCCTGGGTTCAAATTTCACACACTCTGCATGTTGAGAAGAGAGATGATAGTTGATTGTTAGAGGGAAACACTGAGTGAAAGATAACTCCAAAGCTTCTCCTATGAAATTAACAAAATCATGTGAAGAGTGTTGGGGTATTGTGATAGAATCCAAGGATGAGTGATGTATATTCTCTTGGGGAGTAACATGTGATTCTAGAACAGATTGAGATGACAAAGGTTCTTGGATCAGTTCAATGTTTCCTATGCTTTGCGTGGTGATGGGTTTTTCGTTTGTTGTGACTTCTTTATGAGGATATGAAATCTTGTTGCGCTTTGCATACCTCAAATTTTCTATGATTAATGTTTGTGCATCAAGGTCAGAAATTTCAAATTGTATAGGATCAATGAGTGATAGGTTGATGCTTATATTCAATTCTGGAACCGAAGAGTAGTCACCAAAAATAAGATTATTGAGATGAAGTTTTGATTCAACATGTTTCGAAAATTTAAGATATGAAGGACTTTCAAAGTGATGCAACCCGGATGAAGTGTCATTAAAACTGAGTGTTTGATCAATCAAATTTGGGCTCCTTTCTCGTTCTAGTTTATCATTTAGTGCTTTATCGTTGAAACAAGAATGTGAAGATAACACAAGATGATACAAAGTTCGGTGCTTGTACGATTTATTATCATCAAACAAATTTGTATAAAGTGTATGGAGATCTTCAAATTATGAAGATGATGGGATTCCTTCAATGGGGAATTCATCACAGACCATCTTATATTCATGATTTTCTAAAAAGGGGATGGTAAATGGTTCACGCTCCAAGGTTGATGGGTCTAAGATTTCTGATAAGGAATCCCCTACAACTGTGTCAAAATGATGGTTAGATATTCTGCATCCCTTACCTTTCATGATCAAGTATGAATCTTGTAAATGAGAGATGGTTTGATCGTTTAGATTGCATTCTTTAGAAATAGAGACGAGATATGAAAACCAATCGAATATTTCTTGGCCCGAGGGTTCGTCACTCTCAAGAAATAAATCATTCTCAGATTCGTTCATAAGCCTACGAATTTATGCCAGTTCATTAAAGATTTCATCATAAATATAATCTTCATGAGCATCGATAAAGACTTCCATGAACTGCTTCTAGCTATGAATTGATTTTGTGGGCAATTTCCTAAACCGGGTTTTAATTTTTCCTTCGAATGTGAGGATTAATAGTCGACAAGTTTCATTTTCCTAAACAATATTAAGGTTTCGTCGAGCAATGTTGAATCATTCGAGATGCGTGAATGTAGAGACATGCCCTTCACCATCAAATTTGGGATTTCATAAGAGATTGACTGTCTTGATTGAGATGGCCTTGATGGGTCTTGGGAGACTAAAAGGGTCATCATATATATAGGTATGGAGAGGAGCCATGTTTTGGTTAAAAGTTAATGAAATGAATCCACATGGTCAGATTGGTCATCCGACCCTCCTTCTAGCACCAATTATGTTGTTGGGTCTAAATTCACCTGACACTAGTAAGGGGTTACCCTCGATAAAAAAATCTCAATTATATCTCTCACCATTTGGAATAGGGAACCCATCCAAATTCTGGCCCGGTAGCCACTGCTAGTTTGTTTTTACTGGTTGTGGCCCAGTCCACCGATGAAGGTGAGTGATGGATGGTTATGCAAGCAGAAGATGAAAATGCAATAATCTAATCTAATTCTAATCTACCCTATCGTAGATAGGAGCGAACTATAGTAACATAATGAGTTGAAATGAAACTAAACTATGCGTAAACCCTAATTAGATAGCTATCATGAAGGCGCACAATTAGAAATACATGCATACAAGTATATAACCAGAATAGTCCAAGTCAAGTTTCTGCATACATTTACAACTCATTCACTTAGGACATGTAATATAAGAAAGAGTAACAAAACTACAGGAAGACATATATTGTGTCAGAATAGTCCATAAACAAACATGCTCTTACAACCCATGTGAGCAACAAACATTCTGCTTGAAATAGTTCACAACAAAACAATGACACATGCGAGTCCCTCTGTTTATCAAAATTTATCCCTATGGGCTTCTCCGTATTAACAGTTTCAACAACAGTACATGGAAATTCTAAGGAAAACTCTCCAATTTTAGTTGACACTGTATTCCCAAAGTAGTTCAGAAGTGTACATTGTTTGAAGAGCCAAAACCCCCTTCTTTCTCTTAGATACAATTATGGTGTTTATTGGAGGTCAATGTGACTCTTGGCCTTTTTCCTTCCCCCGTGACCTTTCATTTAACATATTTTGTCTTGATTCCCTTTGTAATGATGAGAGGGAAAAAACAACAATTACATTTCAAATTTGTCGTCTAGTGAGGGTGGGCCATCATGGATTTTGGCTATAGTGCTTCTCACCCACCCTAATGACTAGTTTGGACATCAAAACATCTTGGTTGTCCAAGTTTGATAATCGATAATCATGGGGTTCAAACCTCCTCTTCAGCCATTTGATTCAGATTCCTTTTGCTACTTCCTGTTGTTGCGACAATTGATGTTGTCCTTAATGCTCTATTGTCTTTGGATGTAGATCACATTGTAAGGATCTTGAGTGCGTCCTCATCTCGGCATCAGTACCTGAAACCATTGTAGATGAGTGATATCAGAGACATACTTATTAAAACAAACCTTTGAACCCATACAACTGAAATATAAGTAATCAAGACTTCATATAAACTTCCCTGAGTTCGATTCATGATTCCTCTGCTCGCGGTTGAGGTGTGGTGTTCTTTGGGGATGTTAACAAGGTGTCACATCTTAATAAAAAAATACATGTACCATAGGTTATTATTTTCTCAAATAATATAACTAGGAAGTTGTAGAGATCGAAAAGAACTTTCCAATGGTATAAATAACACATGAAACAAACACTTGAGTCAAAAGTTATGGTTGTTTTACAGAAGGTAATTTTTTAGGTTTCAAAGGAGTTAACACTAACTCCTTCGACTTGCCATCGGAGAGTTAATACTAACTCCTCCAACTTTCCATCAGAGGAGTTTGAACTAACTCCTTCGACTTTCCATCCGAGGAGTTTGAACTAACTTCTCCGATATTCCATCAGAGAATTCTAGACTAACCTCTCCGATATGAATCAGAGGAGTTTGAACGAACTACTCCGATATGTATCAAAGGAGTTTAAACTAACTCCTCCACTTTGTATCAGAGGAATTGACGGGAACTTCTCCGAAATTTTGGAGGAGTTGAATGGAACTCTTCTGAATCGCTTCAGAGGGGTTGAAGGGAACTTCTCCTTCCTTGGAAGTGTCATACTAGCAAGAGACAATGAGAGATTGAGTTCAAAAGCCCATAACTCAAATATTTGATCGGACCATTGACATGTTTCTTTTCCAGGCTTAGTTAGTGCATGCCTGCACTTTCTCTGTGTCCTCAAATTTAAACTTCGAATCCTCTATTGTTGTTCAAAACTACAATGGGATGTATCCAGCTATCCTTCACTTGACTTCTTTTTATTCTTATGCAACCCCAAGTCTATTTCACGCACAATCAATTTGTACATAACTCTTTTTCATAAATTCACAATCATCTTTTTCACTTAAAGACTCATCATTGCACAAACGAATTATTTACTTCCTATGTTTGGTTCAATCACAGTCCTATTTTCTTCATTCTCACGAGGTCATAGTCTCCCCCATCGTTGACATCAATGACGACACTATTTCCAACGCTTTCAAATATTCAGTCATTCATGAAAATCAAGATGAAGAGGAAATAAATGAGATTTATCTAGAAACTCAGTCAAATATAGAAAATGTAATCCCTAAATCAATGGTAAGTTAGAGAAGTTTTATGATTTGCGAGATAAATTTAGAATTGAAAACAATTGTTAAACCAACAATTCCTCAATGCAGTGTGAAGTAATAAATTTAATAACTGATCAAAATCCTCAAAATATTAATTCAGGTATAAATTGTTCTCCCTATGAACACAATTCCTTTATAAAAAATTTCAAAGAGTACATAGACATATTTTCATGGAATTATGATGATCGAAAAGTCTATGATACTAAAATAATTCTAGATGTCATTCCAACCAGGAAATATGCTAAACTTGTCCAACAAAAATTAAGTAAATCTCATCCAAATATTGAGCTTCAAATCAAGAAAGAATTAAACAAATTATTACAAGCCAAGATTAACTTTCCAATTAGGAATTCACAATGGGTTTCAAACTTAGTTCCAGTAAGGAAAAAGAATGGGGATATCAGAATTTGTATCAATTTTTACAATTTAAATAAATCTTCGGAAAAAAGTAATTACCATGTTCCACCAATGGAACAAATTTTACAACATGTAGCTAGATTTGAAATATTTTATTTTCTAAATAGTTTTTTTGGTTATAATCAAATTTTGGTTTCTCAACTAGATAAAATAAAAACCACTTTTAAAACCAAATGGGGAACCTATGCATAGAGAAAAATTCCTTTTGAATTAATTATTATAAGAGCTACATTCCAAAGAGAAATGGATATTGAATTTAGAGGATTGATAAACAAATTTATGGTTGTTTATCTAGATGATATCACATTCTACTCTCAGAATAAAAATGAACATGTTGATAATTTGAGACAAATGTTTTATTGATACAGAAGATATGGAATTTTTTTTAATCCAAAGAAAATAATTTTTACTGTAATAGAAGGTTTCAAAACTTGGAATTATAATAAACGATGAAAGGACTAAAACTATTTCACAAATTTATTTCCCTCATAGTAAGAAAAATATGCGATGAAAGGACTAAAACTATTTCACAAATTTATTTCCCTCATAGTAAGAAAAATATGCAATCATTCTTGGGAAAAATAAATTTTATGAAGAGATTTGTTCCTAGTTTTGTTGAAATAATTAAACCTCTACATGATATGATTAAAAATAATTATGAATTTGTGGGAAGATAAATAAAACAAATCTTTTAAAACCATTAAAGAATCAATTGTTCAAGCTCCCACATTTATGATTCCATATTTCTAAAAGGAGTTTATTCTATATGCCTTTGCATTTGACTATTCTTATACAATTGTGTTGACTCGAAAAAATTTATAAGGTTTTGAAGTCCCAATATCCTTTATGAGTTCAGGATTACAAGGTGCAGAGTTAAAATATCACGACAATGACAAACTAACCTACACTATATTCAAAGAAGTAAAACATTTCCTCCATATCTTTTGAATTCTCATTAAAAAAAAAAGTCATTGTACCACATCCCTTTATTAGAAATCTATTGGTTCATAAAGAATTGGGGGATAAGAGAGCAATTTGGATGACAATACTCCAAGAATATGACCTTGAAATCAAGCCAGTGAAAATTGTGAGAGGATAAAGTTTATGTAAGTTAGTGGTGGATTCAAAAGGTACTCACATAAGTGATCAAGAAGGTTGGGAAAATGAATTGGAGGTAAGAAATCAAGTTTTGCATATTCTATCACTTACCTTTTCATGGTATTATCATATTTAATATTATTTAACTCATGGTACTTCTCCTCAATTATTGGAACTTAAAATGAAAAGAGCATTAAGATTGAAATTTACTAAATAACAATTCATATATGGAGTATTGTTTAGAAATAATTATGATAATGTCTTTCTAACATGTCTTGAAAAATCGGATGCAGATAAGGTATTGGTTGAGCTACATGATGGACCAGCTGGAGGACATTTTGGTAAAGAAACAACTACAAAAAAAATTCTCAAAGCTGGTTATTTTTCGCTCACCTTGTTCAGAGATGCTTATACTTATGCTAGAAAATGTAAACTTTGTCAAACATCTTTAGGAAAAGAAAATAAACCTTCTTTTTTGTTGCATCTAATTGAGGTTAAGGTTCCATTAGAACAATGTGGCTTAGATATAATTGGGAGATTAATCCCAATTCTACACAACTTCACAAATATATTTTGACTGCAACAAATTATTTTACATGATGGACCGAAGCTATTCCTGTCAATAAAGTCAATGAATATGTGTTACACATTATTTTGGTCACCCTAGTTATCCATTGACAAACATGTGTTCATGTTCCCAAAAAGAGTCTTTTTCCATGAGGGAGGTGACTGGTTTTCTCTTTTCAAAAACCCTATGAAGAAAGGTCGTCGCAGGCTGCATTATACACAGGGTGTGCGACGATGCCTGATCGTCGCCCCCTGCCCTAAAGATGGACGCCGACGTCTCTATAGGCCGCTCTATAGCTAGGGTGCGACGTTGTCAAAAGCCAAGGAAAAGTCAAAACTTCATGAAATTTCTAGAAGGGGATCCTCTAGAAGATGAGGTGGCATCGGAATGGTTTGGATCTTACTCGCTTCTCTGATTTGGTGGGATCATCATAATCTCTTCAACCATCTCTCTTTCCCCTATATAAAGAGGGATCTCTCATGGAAAAGGTTAAGCAAGTTTAAGGTGAAACTAAGGCTAAGAATTGGATGAGGAATTCTACTTCAACTCATACTTGAGGACTTCATTTCAGTTCATCAAGTCATTGTGGATCTTCTTCATTCAAGGTTGGAGCAAGTGTGTGTGTTGGAGCAAAGGGCCATCGAAAGGGGACCTTGCGACATCAAGGCTTTGGTTGTAATCTCCACTTTCATTTTAATATAATGCAGTGATATGTTTCTTTCCCATAAAACTTGTTTTGCTTTATTGTATGATTCCTTGATCACATACATAGGTTCTCGTTGAGTTCATTGTATTGCTTTCACTTTGGTTGGCTTGTGTTTCCTTGCAGATTCAATATCACAAGAGTGCCGGAGTGGAGCTAGGATGACAATGAGAGGAGTGAGCGATATTTAAATGGTATGTTGCATATCTCTTGTTAAATAGTGAACTCAATAGTTAGAGCTTAGGGAAAGCGTCATATTTTGTTATGTTTTGGTCTAGATCTAGGTGGATATAGGGAGATTTGTTTATGTCTACATTTACCGATTAATCCAATAACAAAAGGATTCACTCGACTACTCAAGAAAGGTTACGAGTTTGTATGGGACAATACTGCGAACAAAGCTTTTGAATCTTTAAAACTTGCCTTAGCTCATACACCACTACTGTTTCCCCCTGAATATAGCCGAGATTATTTCTTATACTTAGCTACTTCAGACTCTACCATTGCCATGGTTTTATTCCAAGAGGATGATTCACATGACGGACATGTGATATACTATTTGAGTTTGAGTCTCACGACTATTGAAACCAAATACCTACATGTGGAGAAACTGGCCTTTGCAGTTGTTCAAGTTGTTCCAACATTTTCATCATTACATCTTATTATGCAGGACCAGAGTTATTTCTGATTGCAACCCCATGCAACATATTCTTACTCGACAATTGTTGGGGGGCAAGTACTCCAAATGGATAGTGATTCTCTAGGAGTTTGACTTAGAGTTTGAATGTGCCAAGTCAAAGAAATCTTTGGTTTTTGCTAAATTGATATGTGACCTTCCCTCCACTGAGAAATAAAATGTGGCAGAGGATTCCCTGCCTGACGAATCCCTCTTTCTGATCAGTTCTGATGATGTATGGTACAGAGATATCAAGATATATCTCCAGATGCAAACTTTTCGGCCTAATATAGCTAGTACAGACCATCGTCGTATACGATATCAAGCCTATCAATACATCATCCTTGGTGATACTTACCGTCGTGGTTTTGATTCCATTTTTCGACGATGTTTCACCTAAGCTGAGAAAGATTTGAATGAATGTCACTCTAGAGAATGTGGTGGTCATATGTTAGGGTATGCCACTGCCCAAAATATCTTACGAGCTGGTTATTTTTGGCCTTCTTTGTTTAAGAATTGCATTATTGCCATCCAAAAATGCCACGCTTGCCAAACTTATAACAACAAGATCTAATCTCACCCTGCTCCTCTTCACCCTGTAGTTTTTGTTGGTTCATTCACCAAATGGGGCATTGACTTCATGACATGTAACCCTCACTCGGTCGGGGGGGATGGATACATCATTGTAGCTGTGGATTATTTCACTAAATGGGTCGAGGCGATGCCTACATTTGAAAACACCGGGAAAACTACAACATTGTTCATATTCAATCATATCATTACTAGATTTGGTGTTCCCCAAGCTATCGTTATTGGTTACGGTAGTCATTTTCAAAATTTTATGATGTCTGAACTTATTGACAAGTTGGGTCTTCACCATGAAAACTCAACTCCCTATCCACAGGCCAATGGCCAGGTTGAAGCAATCAACAAGGTTCTCAATACTATGCTTCGACAGATGATAAGAATTCATAAGACAAATTGGCACACAATGTTGTTCTCAGCATTATGGGCCTATCAGACATCCGTTAAGTCTGCCACGAGATTCACACCTTTCCAGCTAGTCTATGGTATCGAAGCAATTTTGTTGATTGAATGTGAGGTACCATCTTTGAAACTAGCCGTTGAACTTCTCCCTAACACCTCTACTGAAGAGGAACATCTTTTGTATTTGATGCAATTAGACAAAACCTGTCGTGATGCTACCTTAGTCATTGAAACTCATAAGAAACGTGTCAAAGCCCAATATGACAAGCATGTCAAGCCAGATATTTTTTCTGAATGTGATCTAGTTCTTCTTTATGAGCAAGATCATGATTTGCTAGGGGTCAGTAAATTCGAGCCCATGTGGCGGGGACCTTATATTGTCAAATGAGTGTTGGATAAGGGAGCTTATGAGATGGTCGATTATGATGGAACCCCTTTGAGTGAACCTAGAAATGGGCTTTACTTGAATAAGTACTATGCTTGAGTCATTTTTTAAGGAGTGCTTGTATTTTAGTGTATAATATTCTTGTGTGCTTTTTCATTGTTTGGTTTCGACCTTTAGCTACTTACCTTGCATTGTGCTTGGTTTTCAGATGTCGGTGTCTTCACTACCCTACCTTGGCTTCGCTCATGGCGCTAGTTGTAGTACTCATAACTTAGCATCTGTTGCTTGGGAAATCTATGCACCTATGGATGAATTGCTTAGTCTACATGGTGTTTGCCTTGGTCATGGAACTAACAATATCACGGAATACAATGTTGTCATCAAATTATTGACCGACGTTGTTTCACTTGGAATCCGTCACCTTATTGTACGACTCGATTCACAGTTAGTAGTCTTACAGTTAAGTAATATTTACTCCATTTGAAGTCCTACGTTGTTAAGGGTATATTTACGAATTCGCCTCTTGGAACGTCATTTTGATTACATTGAATATCAACACATTCCTAGATGTCTAAATACATTAACAGATGCTTTGGCTAATTATGTGTTAGACAAACATTTGAGAAATTTATAAAATCCAATCACACTTTGTATATACAACAAGTAAGCCGATAGAAGCCTCATATATATATATAACGATAAAAGTTTACAAAAAGGTGTTTTTGTCTGAAGACCAAAATATAAAAAATGTGAAGCACATGGCTTCATATACAATAGAGCATCAAGGATGTTGCTTGCTATAACATGTGACTTCATGTGCTACTCTACGGAGTAGTCGATTGATGGAAGCAGACACACCCACTGTGTGGCGCTGGTAATGCCTCAAGATATCGTCAATGGAGGCATCTGGGATGTTCATCGTGAGTCCCTCTAGATTCCGCTCTAGGGTATCGAAGTCATCAACATCTACTCTTGCTACGCCAACTCTTTCCCCTCGCCTCTAGAAGGGGAATGAACCAGGAGGACGATAAGTTCCCACGTCTACATCATCAAAAAGAATTTGATTAGTCATGGGCATTTGAGTTCTCAACTAGTCGAAGAAGACATCATTATATCTAACAATGGGACCAGCTAAATGTCGTGCCATGAGGTCGATCCACCTCTTCATTCTCAGATCCTATGGGGCAGGTATACCCCACTCTAACTGCAAATGCAAAACTAGGACTCTCTCTAAGAAGAAGTATACCAAAATAATTCTGTATCCAAACTGTTTCAAGCCTCCACTCCTGCACTTGGTCAATTATTTTTTCATACTCTTGAGAACCCCTTCACACCAGTTAAACACTCGGGGCTCCATACACTCCAGAGCATATTGAAATTAGCTCTGAAGAGCCATATGGGGAGCTGCACTCCCTGTCATGCGTGTGATGGTATAAAGGATGGTCCGTAGAGGCAAGTATCAGACATCTCTTATAGCGAATTTACCGCTATGATTCTAAGTACTTGGCACACAATGCTCATTGATATAGTGGTTCATAGGCTCACTGCCACCCCTTCTACCTGTAATTGTTACTCGGGACCCACAACAAGATAGCCCGGTCAAGAAGTATATATCCTCGATATATATCGTAAGAGTGTGAGCACCCACATGAAATGCCTGCTCGTTCACATCCCACATGTGAACTAGGTTCTCGCGTAATCTCAGCTGGGCCCTCATACTCTGGATTTTGAAGAATTTCAGTAGTCCACACTGCTGGAGGGCCATTAGCATTCCCGGCTCATTCCCAATGAAGTAGTCTTCCTCCTCGTGATCTCTCTCATGCCATTCCAACATTTTTACTGTGGAAATCCTACAATGGAACAATAAAGAGAGATTAACATCTTTATCTTCTTCCTTGGAGACTTTTTATTGACAAATTCATCTTAATTTTTTTTTTGAATTGTGCACGTCCGTAAAATGTGGAGTTGTCGTAGGCTACCTACAGGTCCACTTGCGATGATCTTAGATCGTCACAAGGCCCAATATAGGGCAACTATGATGACCTCCGCGCACCCTAAAAAACTTAACTCAAAAGTTTGATTTCAATCAATGAAAAACAAATTTTGATCCATGGAAAGTTGAAAGAGATGAAAATTACATGTTCTGTGGAGATCGTTTATCAAATGATCAGCTATGCCCTCCGCAATCCGCAGTGGAAAATCGAGGTAAATAGGGGGTTTTAGAGCAAGGGTTGGATGAAATTACAAATGGAATAGTGAAATGAAGTTTTTACCCATTTTTATTTATTTTTTCACTCTTTCATTTATATTTTATATTATTTTATATATTTTATCTAAATCCTAAAGTCCTGACGATTTGACAAGTGTGTGAGTTTTGCAGATAAAAAGTCTAGGAGTGAAACATTTGAACAAGGATTCATTTTTTGGTCTGTTTTTATACATCCGTCGCACGTACAGATCCTTTTAGGGTCTTTCAGGAAAGACTCTGAGCAAGTCTTAATTCTTTCTCACGCTCGTAAAACCATGAGAATGTAATCGAGTAGTCTTTTGTCATTTTTTTGAACTCGTAATGGTAACAGGAAAAAAAAACCCTATGGAGTATCCTTTAAGCTCTTTTCATGCTCCATAAAAACAAAAAGATTGATGAGCGACCTTGTTCTTTTCACGCTCGTAAAAGTATTTGAAGAAACATCTGATGAGCGGTTGGTTATCACTTTTTCGGTCTTGTCGGATTAATTTATGAAAAAGGACCTGATGAAGTTCTCTTTAAGTGTTTTTCAGACTCTCTAAACATGAAAAACCTCTGAGTTTTCTTTCTTTGGACTCATTAAACAAACATCGAAATAACCATATGGGATTGAACCACTCCTTATTAGGGTTCGTTAAACATACTCTGAGGGACTCATCTGAAGGATGGGCTTACATCAACAAGCATATGTTATCCTCTTGAAGCTTGCACAAAAATAAAAATGTACTCGCCAAAAATGGTGGGGGAAAATTGGGAAAGGAATGTGTCTCTGTATTTGTATTAGTGGCAGTCATAGTCGCTCTTGAACATGACACCCCTCTTCATCATTCTATCTAGGTTGGGAAATCCATTTGTCTCTTGTTTGACCATCCACATGTCCATATTTCGGGTCCTCGTTGAGTCAATGCTGCCAAGACTATTGTCATTTCATTCATATGTTCAAGAGAAGTCCAACTTGAATAAGCCTTTTATCGAGTCGGTCATTTGTAGTTATAAATTTTCTACCATATCGGGCTTCTCTGAGTCAGTTTCAAATCAATTCATGCTCTGATCTACTTCAAATCTATTACTTATTTCATGTCACTGCTGGGGGATACATTAAGTCCCTCCTGTGACGAGTCTTCTTGTTGGTTATGGAGCCTGATTATCTTCCAGATTTAGAGGTCTTTTACTTTCAACAGTGTTTATACCCCATGAACTATTTACACCCCAGAAGTATTGTACACTCTTCCACATGGGGGAGTGCAGAGGGGGGGTACCCCCTCTACGGGGTCTGGGGGGGCTATCCCCCCGGCTGGGGGCAAGCGAGCCCCTGAAGCAAAAATTGAGTTGTAAAAGTATATTTTAATTTCATTGTAAATCTGGACCGTTCATTATAAGGTTGCAGATCTAACGATAGAGATTATGTTAGGGTTTTTTTCCCTAGAAGGCAACCCTCTTTTATGAGGGAAATGTATTGCGGCTATGTATGTTGGCAAGTATTGTATTCTGAGAGAGGAGACTGTGAGAGAAAGAAGAGGAAGTTACAACGAGTTTTGCTGTAGGTTGTATCCCTTCATTTTGCTGGATAATAATAAAGAAAGGACTTGGCAATTTCTCTGGTGGACGTAGCCCACACTGGGTGAACCACATAAATCTGTGTCTCTCTTTTATTGTGTATCTTATGTGTTTTGTTTTCGCATTTGTTTTATTTTATTGCTCCGTAGTCCCATTTTTTCTAACAACTGGTATCAGAGCATAATGTAACTCGTAGGAAAAGAGGGTTCCTAGTTCGAGTGGGAGCAATGTCGGAAGATGGAAAGTTTAGGGTTGAGAAATTTAATGGCCAAAACTACCAATTATGGAAGATGCACATGGAAGATTATTTATATCAAAAGGATCTATTCCTACCATTGAGTGAAGTAGCAAAGAAGCCGACGACCATGAAGGATGAAGAATGGGAGATTCTTGACAGAAAGTCTCTAGGAATGATACGGTTGAGCCTGGCAGCGTCGGTCGCTTTCAATATCTTGAAAGAAAAGACAATGAAGGGTTTGATGGACGCGTTGGCCAAATTGCATGAAAAACCCTCGGCGTCCAATAAGGTATTTCTAATGAAGAGATTATTTAATATGAACATGTCGGAAGGTGGGTTTGTTGCAGATCATTTAAATGAATTTAATATGGTTACTAATCAACTAAGTTCTGTAAAAGTGGACTTTGATGATGAGGTTAGGGCTCTTCTAATCTTGTGGTCATTTCCAGAAAGCTGGAATGGCTTGGTCATGGCTGTAAGTAACTCTGTCTCTAGTTCAAATACTTTAAAATTTGATGATGTTGTTGGTGTTATCCTTAGTGAGGAAATGCGACGGAAAAGCACAGGTGAGACATCAGGTAATGCTTTGAACATAGAGAACAGGGGAAGACAAAATGATAGAGGAAAGGGCTCAGGGAACCGTGGGAATTCTAGGAAGGGTAGATCCAAATCTAGACTTGGAAAGATAGAGTGATGGAATTGTGGGAAGAAAGGACATCTGAAGAAAGACTGCAGAGCTCCAAAGAAACAAAGAGATGGACAACAGGAGAGAAATTAGGAAGCAAATGTAATAGGTGATGTGTTACAAGATGCTTTGATTCTTTCTGTAGATAATATTTCTGAGTCTTGGGTAGTAGATTCAGGGGCTTCATTTCATGCCACACCCCATAGGAAACATTTTCTAGATTATGTTCAA
>JASDQU011314121.1:5903-21646 GCA_032191745.1 Picea mariana
CTAGGCAAATCAAATAAAATTTAAACATTATGGAACATGTTCATGGTAATTTTATGGAACTGGAATATGCTTACGATTTTGTTTTTATCAGAGTTTTGGATATTTTATACTTTAGGCACTTTAAATAAAAGGTTGATATGTTAGAGCGATAGCGGTTTGAGTGAGGAGAAAGATTCAATATTTTGCTTCTTTTCCATTGTCGAAGATAATATGAAATAAAAGAATTTTTTTATGAAATTCAAAGTATACATATGAAATTCATAGATTGTATAGAGTGTTATAAGAATTCATTTCTGAAATGAGAATTTGGAATTTAAATAAAATTTTATGTTTAATTTTAATAAACAATATTTATTAGAATTTTACTTCTCAAGTTTATGATGAAAACAAGTTTACGATGAAAAAAAATCGTAAAAAATAAAACATTACTTATCATTATGTTTCATGGTTTAAGGTTGGAATGAGATTTATTATTTTTTATTATAATTTTTTTTTAAATTTATATAAATATATAATTAAAGTGTAATCTAAATTTTTGGTGTTAAAATTTAAAAGTATTTATTAAAAGTGAAAGTCCATTTTTTACTCTTTTATGGTTTTAGGCTTTATGGAGTACTAGTGAACTATTTTAGATGGCATTGTTTACCTGTTTTATATGAATGGTTAAATGTTTTTAGAAAAGAATATATATAATCTAAATTTATTAAATTTATTTATTTAATTAAAATTAATAATTTCAATAAATTTCGTATTTGATTTTGTTAAAAAATAATTAAAAAAAATTGTAAAAATATAAAATATTAACTTTTTTGATTTGAGTGGGTCTAATGGTTAAGAATATGTGTTTCCTTTTAAGAGGTCATAAGTTCAAATTCAGAGGGGGGTAGGGTATATATATCTCCGTAAACTTTACCACTCAAATCGCTGAGCAAAGGGAATCCCTTATCCCACAATCAAGGGGATCTTATACACCAGTTTGATATGTGGCTTGGTCAATTATCTTAAAAAATGAATTATTATTATTATTATCATGTTTCATGGTTTCAGGTTAGAAAGAGATTGTTTTTAAAATAATATGCTTTATAAAACGGTTTATTGATTTGAGTGATGTAGTGTACAAATTTTTTAAAATGTTTTTTTAATTCTTTAATTTTATTTAGATAGGTTTGTTGATTTGAGTGATGTAGTGGTCAAATTTTTTAAAATGTTTTTTTAATTCTCTAGTTTTATTTAGATAGAGAGGGCTCTCAAGACTAGGGTCTTAAGGATAACGACTAGTGGTTATGAAATTGAATATAAAAGTCAGAAGTATAGTCCGAAATATAATAAAATGATTTATACATTTAAAATGAGATAACTATAATTTTACAACCTTTGACTAAACTCAAGAGAAGGAATTTAAAATTTAGATCAATATAGTGTAGCAATCTTTGAGTAAACTCAACTCTAGTAAAGGAGGGAAGTAATCCCCAAGGAACTCAACTAACTAAGTAGAGATTGCTAAGCAATCCTAAGGTCCACCAACTTAACAGACATCATGTATGACCACAAGATGATGGAGAATAAAATATAGAGAAGAACAAATAAAAAAAAATATACCCCTTGTATGTTCTCCCACCGTCCACCTCATGAGCCCTATGGACATTCTTGTGATCATGTGCTACGGCAGGTCACGAGTTCGAAATCCTGCGACGTTTCTTGCGAAACCCACGTCATCATGACCTTGATGCACCGTACGCCACACCAGGTAAAACCGCGGGCAACGGGGCCGGAGCCTGAATCGGAAACTGTTTTTGGTTTTGCTGTAATTTAATAAAATTTGGTGGTCAAAAAGACGTTCTATCTTTTTTTTACCATATTTGTTGGAAATTCAGAAAATTAATTGTAGATTTAAATAGTTGAGATTAATATTTTTCGTTTTTGAGAATGCTGAATTAATTTATGCATTTGAAAATTCCATTTAAATAATTTAAAATTGTGATTTCACCAACATACTAAAATTCGGATTTTTATAATAATTAAAAAAAATAAATAAATTATAATATTTAAACTAAGCTAATAAAAAAATTTAATTTTAATAATAGAAATTGTATTTCAAAGTTTTGATCATTAAAATTGTAATATGTAATTGTTACCAGTACGACGAGAACATTTATTAACATTCAAACTTTGGATCTAAGATCCCTTAAAACCTCAAAGAACCATAAGATCACCTATGGACCTAAACCTAATCCTTAACAATGTCAAAATTTGCAAAATTACAGAATATTCTAAAAAGAACACTGTTTACTGCACGATTAGAATATTCCGTGGAGGGTAAAAGTCGACCGAGGGAAACCGGTTTAACCCGTCGACTGGACGTCAGGCTTTCACGTGAGAGTGTCAAACTTTAATGGGAGAGTCCTAAAACAGCCATGGAGGTGGTGGTTTTTTGACGGCGGTTTATGGTTTGCTTTATTATCAGTAGTATTTTGTGCTCTCTTGTCGTTCCATGTGGGTGGCGATGGCGATGAATAGCGATGGGGGCTTGGTTCTCGGGAAGGGATAGGCCACAATGTGAAGTCGGTATTGATCTGAAATATCGCTTGAGCGGTTTTCCCTGTAGCTCCAACGAGAAGAACAAAACCTTCGTTGTTTGCGGAGGAGAAACTGTCATCGCTATGGGGGACTAACTAAATGAAGAGCTTTTCATATGTGGGTCTTTTTTTTTAAATGTTGTTTCTAGTCCAGAACGGATATTTCTGATGCATTTTTTGGTGGAAAAAAGAGTTTGGGTTTGAAAATAGTGTAGTTTGGATGGATCTGAATTTGCTTAGGATCCAGTTTGGCTTCAAAATGGCGCAGAATGGAGCTCTGTGTAGCAAAATGGAGGAACAGTTTGTTTTTAGGTGGGGAACTGAGTTTTAAAAAATAGTTTTTGGGTGTTGAAATAGGGTGAGAAAATATTGTTGGGGATAGAAATGGGATTGATTAAACCAGGTATTAACTTAATAGGCTGGAGGGGATTGGGAGTTTTGGATAGTGAAGTGATGGGTATTTTGGGTAGTGAAGTGCTCGGTGTTTTATGATTGATTCAGAATTGGTTTTAACTTTTTATCAGGAGTGGTTCCATGATGAGCTCCCTGAGCAGGCTGGGAATTGGTTTGAGTGTGGTGTTTGGATGTTTTCTTCTAGCCCTTGTTGCAGAACTGTATTATGTTTTTTGGTGGAGGAGGAGATTGAACTCAGGATCGGCAATGAATGGTGAAGTGGAGGATGAGTACAGCAGTCCATCCAGAGAGCTCTTCTTCTTGCTCTGCTGGAAGAAGCATCCCGCTTCTTCTACTAGAGCGTTGAATCCCCACCACCATCAGAGGGATGCTAACGTTATTACTAATGGCAGTGAAGCTGCCAGTCATCTACATCATCGGCATAATGATGGTCTGGTTGTAACTCAGAGGTCCCCGGATCAATCCCCCATCAGAACAGACTTTATGGCCAAGTTTTTCCCTTCAGAGGGCATGGATACTGAGCTAATGAGGTTACATAGCCTGTTGGGTCCTCCTAGGATTCTGTTTACAATCAAGGAGGAGACGAAGGAAGATCTGGATTCTGAGGATGGGAGATCCAGGAAGAGCAGAAGAGGGTCTAGAAGTAGGAGTCTGAGTGACCTGCTGGCTCATATTGGTGGTGGCTCAGGTACTGTTACTCCCATTAATAATACTCCATTTGTTACACCTCCTTCATCACCACCATTCTGTACTCCAATGGCAACCCCTCCCCTGACCCCTCTGACCCCTCTGCACAGCTCCCTCTTCCCCCACTTATCAGTTGTTCATAACAAACAGCAGCTCCGCCTCAGTCCCCTCATTGAGGTCTCCAGGAGCTGCTCTTCCTCTTCCTCTTCATCAGCTTCGTCTTCATTGCCATCTTCATTTCCTTCATCTTTCGCATCTCCTGCCTCACATTCCCCTCTCATTTCCCCTCCTCGCACAACTTTGCATCTTGTGCCCAACAGGGAGAATGGTACTCTGTACCCCCTTAAACAAGGGCACCTAGAACATCAATACCCAATCAGAGAAGAGCGATACCCAAATGCTAACCCGATCTCTTCTCCTCCCCCAAAGTTCAAGTTCTTGAGAGATGCTGATGAGAAAGTAGCAAACAGCACAGCCATGGGCTTGAAGCAGCAGCATCAGTTAGAGCCACCCGTGCCATCTTCCCCTTCTAGTTGTTCTGCAGTCTCTAGTGATGAAGATGGGTCCTTCATAACCATTATTGTCGGTGATTCTAATTCCTCCCCCTGTTCTCTGGTTCATCATCCTTCTCCGGTTTCAACTCCGAATCCTATATTCCATATGATGCCCATGTCTCCCTCTTCGTCATGTGAATCGCCCATGCTCTTGCCTCTAACAAGGATAGTTCCTAGGAACAGCCCAGCTGACTCAAAACAGTAGTGGTTGTTCACAACCATATCAGTGATTTGTCCCAGCAAATAGCAGAGGAGAGGAGGAAAATGTTGTTTAGCCTATTAGATTTAAAACCTGGCAACAGGTATCTACATGTTTATAAGTTTTGCCCAGATTGATTGTCTTACTCGGATGGATTTGATTTGAGGGAGTGGATATCTGGTTTCCTCGATTGAACTCCATGATGCTATGCAGCAGCTTACAGCCTTATATCATTGTCAAATCTGTGAAGCTCCTTATTGTCTTGTTCTTTCGCCACAGGAAACGATGACAGTTGTTGCATCCCTTTTAGTATTGTAAGTATCAGGTTTTTCATTTAAAAAAAAAAAAATTCTTGTTCTGGCCTTGGATGGCACTAACAAGCTGATCCCATATTTATTTATATGGGCTCTTCATGGATTTATTAGCAAGATCATTCTCCCTTTCACAGGAGAAAGCAAGAATTGCAGAAGGGTGGGAAATGATTCTTTCTTTTAAATCGGACCTACAACATCTGTTTTATAAGGAGCTTGTCTCGGCCAAAACTCATCGAAATCTTCCTCTTCTGCATAGTGGGTCATGCCTATTTCTCTTGTTCCTATAGAATCAGTAACAGTTTGTATGAATTTGCAGCAGCATTAACATTTTACTGTAGGGAATCTGATGCAGTTTAGTCTGCATTATTGCATCGACTGATGCCTGACAATGGATGTATTTATATCAAAATATATAAACCGACTTCATTGAGGCGTAAAAAACTTTGTGGAGGAATTTTGCTGAAGCCTGTGTTTGCAGTTATTATTTATGCATAAAGATCTATTTCAATGTATCTTATTAAGTTTCATGTCTTATCCTATTTAGTGTTGATGAATTTTACTCAAATGATAGAATTGGATATTCAAGTAAAAAATTCCACTTTCCAGAATACAGATTGTAGTTCTGTGTCTAGCCAAGGTGGCAGTCAGTCCTGTTTGTGACCAGGGTACGAATGGCAGTCACCCTTGCCTATAAACTTGAATTCTATGCAAGGTTGTATTGTCAGTGTTGCTTTTTCATTATTTTTGAAGCCTACTTGAAGCTTACATCAGGCCTAAATACCATTCAACTAATTTATATATATGAAAGAGTATGTATGGAATCCATAAAACTAAAACTAACTGTTTTTGAAGGTTGGAGTAGCAGAATATATGTATAGGGGTTTGAAAATGACTTTTGAATAAGAGGCATCAAGCTTTTATGATCATGGTATCAAGCTAACACCTAAAATTTTTATTATCATGGGTAGCCCTACAGTATTGTCCCTCAGTAAAGTTTAACCACCAAATTTGGGATGGACTGATGTGGTCATTCTATCCCTGGAACACCAGAATCTCAAATCAACTTAGAAGGGCATACAAATAAGAGAAGGGTGTACTAGCTGGTGTTTGTGTGGCTTTGATTTTGAAAGGGGCACTTATAACTTATTTGGATGTTATTGGTCAAAATAAGCGATCATTTGTATTTCGCTTTTAAATTCCTTGCCTTAACTTCTGAACTACTGACTGGAAACCTAATGTGATGTGAATTTCACAAGCTTTGTGCCCGAAGGGTGAACTGAGGGCCATGATTGCTTTTGTCTCAAGTAGAGTATAGCGCTCCAAATTTGCGAATCATCATAGTTCACATTTGTCTAAAAATATCGCTGCAGTAATGAAAGTGTCAGGACATATAATAGTCTGGCAGGATCAAGTAGGGTCATGATGGCATCTTCTCCGATTGGGTCAATTTAGATATAAAGTGATATTTATCAAAAGTAAAAGCATCTTTATGATGAGAATAAGTACAGAACTCGCACTCAAAAGCGAAGCCATCGATGCATCTGCTGGGACCAGCATTAGCTTGATTCAACAATCAATATGTGTAATTTCCAAAATGGCCAATTTTGGTAAATTTTTTTTTATTTTGTTTGAAATTTGTATAATCGGAGGATTAGATTTTTCAGCACACTGAATCCATTTATGCATTCAAAAATACAATTTAAACAAACAGAAAATAGAGATTTTATCCAAATTTATATCACAGATTCGGAAAAAAAAAACTCAAAAAATAAACTTGTTAACCCAGACAAATAAATTCTATCAAAAACCACATCCACTTAATACAAGAACACTGGCTTAATCTAAAAATCAAGTTGTGTAATTTCATATAAATCCTATCAACAGCCACAGCCATTAAAGTGATAATTCTACAGTTTGATTTATATTTATATAAATTCATTGTTCAAATAGGTTTTATAATTAAACAAGCGTTAAACATTTTGACAGATTTATAAAAGTGGACATGTTGTGACAAAGTGCATAAAAATCATTGAATCTGGAAGCATTCCAGATCTAATGGCCTTTATTCACTTTGCGAGAATATTTAATATTTTGCAGTAGGATACTTAGCGTTTGCCTTACAATTAACCATAACTTGTGCTTTAAAATTACAATTACCCATGACTTATATTTAAGTACGGCTTTTATAAATGGGTTTGTTTGGGCGTTGACTAAAATTAAAATTCATCTTTGTGGGTCACCTGGCTGTAATCTGGTGAATAAAATTTCATGGTTTTCATTGATCCAATGTGTGTTAAGTTACAGATTTATGCCTCAATACATAGACAAAGAAGATGAAATTTTATTTAAAAACAGTTCCTTGACAAGATGGTTGTCTGGGTAAAGCACATGCAGAATTATGGATTATAGTGATGTAAAGTGCTGAAAGAAATGTATGATACTGATTTGGTACTCAAGAGCAACTTCCGAGCACATCTTTATCACAATGAAGGCTGAGTTCTTTATTGTGAAAGCATCATGAGGCGTTAAACTTCACTTCTACGTCCGTTTGGATTATGGCTTCTCACAGCAGCGACTTCACATTTCAAAATTTCTTGTTGAATTTCTAGCTGGTTAGATTCTGATATTGAAAATTTTATTTAAATTTCTTACTAGCTAAATTGTAACGGTCGAAAATTCATAACCAAGGTGTTAGCAATCTCAGATACCTTCTCTGCACTGTAGGAAGCTTTGACCGCCCCGGAAGGTGGTTTGATGGAACTATTACCTGCTTTCGTGATCTCACCAGCTTTCTACTCTCCCCAACGTGGCAATGGGTGCTTATTTTTAAAGTCAGTTTAAAACTACCAAACCCCAATACCACCAAACTCTTTCACCATCAGGCGTTCAACTTTTAATTTTTTATCTAAAAACTAAGCATTAAAGATTAAACCTAGGATCACCCGAAATAGACTCCAACGAATTTACTATTGAACCACACATATACTGTTGAACTACAGTTGCATCCCAGCCAACGTAAGCCCGAGGATTTCAACTTTAACGTGGATGACAATAAATTCTTACTAATCCCCACAAGAAAAAGACTGGCAGTGACATTTGTCTGTCACGATTATAATCTACGGGCTAATAATGGCGTCTGCAGTTGGACCCACTTGAAAATTAGAAATGGGCCTGCAATCTCCACCGCCCATTGACGAGTCATATAGTTTTATCTTTTGTAGGCTTCAATACAGAGATGTCAGAATCTCATGTGGCTGATTTTGAATTTAATAGATTCCTTTGAATTTTAAAGTTCTTAGGTCACTGTTGATGGCATGGATTCTTTTGATTTCAGAATAGAAATCGACAAGAAAATGAAATCCTTTTTGGCTGATTTGAATTTAGTAAATTCAAATTTTTTAGGTGACTGTTATGGAATGGATTCTTTTGATTTAAAAATAGAGGTCAAGAAACAAATAAAATAGGGACGTTGGTCACTGTACATTGTAACGAAAACATATCCAGAACAATATTGTGCTAATTTGAAAAGTTGTAACCGTTCGGATAAGTTATAAGTTATTTGTTTGTATTAGTTGTAATCTTTGGCAATTTAGGTCGATGGTTTTTGGGATTACTATTAACATTAAGCATTATACAGTAAGCAAATTATTGATTGTTTTTCGGGGTTACTATTAACATTAATCACACCATGCAATAAACAAATCATTAATTAATTTACTACTGAGTATATCTTCTCAGTTTGATCATGATGAATTGTGTATATCTAATAAACAAGAAGCACAAACAATGAGCAAATCATTGATTCACTGTAGGAAGATGCTTAATGTTCATCCAGTGTATTATATGAGTTTATTTAAAATGTATTTTTTCAATAATACTCTTTGGAATTGGTAATATATCTGCTACATACTTACTATTCTTTTGAAGTCACAAAGATATCCAAAACCTTAGATATAGCAGCATGCCATTTAGGTCATCTTTATCTTATTTCTGGTTGTTTCAAAATTCTAGTAGTATAATTTTTGTTTTCATTTTTTCAATTTGGTATTTTGGATAATCTTAATTTTACTGGGTGCTTTTTCTAATTGTTTCAAAATTTTGCAGTTACACAAATTTTAATTTTATAAATTCGATTTGGTATGGATTTGTGTAACCTCAGAGATTATAGATTGTTGTATAGTATTCAAATAGGACTTTATACATTGATGAAGTTCTATTTATGGCCTTCAAGTAGTCATGAGCAGCATCCTGTGCTTGTGGATGTATTGTGAGAAATGGCCTGCATGTATATATCACTTAAACCCAGTCCATATTTTCCATCAGGGCCTTTGATTTTAAAAATCCTTGTAGTTATAATCCAATGGTAAATCGTTGAGAGTTTACGTTCCTTTGAGGTTTTATTCTCAGCTTACCTATTCAAATGGTTTTACCCTATTCAAGTGGTTTTACCCTCTGTGAAAGCAGGATCACTCCGGTTTGTATATGTTTAGTTGAGATTTTCACCCCAAAATTATGTTTTTGAAAGCGGAATGTCTATACAGAGATAAAATTGGTCATAGCTACAGAAGAAGACAGTGTCCACAGTCTCATTTCCATCTCCATAAATTTTATTCAGTGTCTATACAACGCACCAACGATTATTGTCTCCCTCGTTCTATCAACGTTATTATCCAAGATTCAAAATAAAATCTCATTGATGCGGGTGGAGAGCTTCATCAAATACGGATTATTTTGCCAATAAGATATGGAGAAACATTGCTTTCTGACACTATTTCATGATAATCACTGGAAAAGGTTATGTTGATAAATGTTGGAGATTTTTAAGGTTACCATTATAAATGTAGGATAACTATGTTTAGCATTTATTAGATTCCAGTACTGGTTGTTTTTTTTGGGGAAAAGTTGTAAAAGTAAAAATGTTTGGTAAACCATGGATACTCCACAACATTAATTACAATATGGAAAAACATTGACTATTTTTTTTTATAATCATTGTAAAAGTATTGTTGATGAATGATGGAGAATTTATGTTTAGCATTTATTAGATCTATTTCACTTTTTCTATTTTACTTTTTACTTTTTGATTATTTGTTTTGTTATCATTTAAATTTGGTTTAGTGATTTTTTTGTTTTATTCTCATTTAATTGTGTAATATTAATATTTGACATCTACAATTTTATCAATTCAAAATGATTTTTGCTCTTTTCATTATTTTGAATTACATGAAAAGAGTCAATTCTTAGGACATTTAGACTAGGACCAATTTTTAGGGCTTTTAAGATATATCAATAAATGTTGTTTTAAAATAACAATCACTAAAGCAATGGCCAGAGTGATTTTTTTCTCACAAAAATACTTAGGATTTTCTATTAAACAAGAGATTGCAATCCAGCTTGACAACATTTACATACAAAAATAATAACATTTAGATACAAAAATAATATTTGATGGTCTTGGTCAAAAGTAAAAAAATCAAAGGTGACTATCCAAAGGAAGCCTACTCTCACTTTGTGTACTCCATTTTTCCCAAATGCAGCAAGTGTATTTCCTTACAAACTAACTAAGAAAATAAATAGTGCAACAACAAAAAAAAAACATGTAAAGATAACTAATAACATGGTCCATGAAGAACCGCTTCAAGCATATCCTCCTATGGCTCCTCTCCCTTTGTTTCCATGTGCTCCCCTTTCTTCAATTTGATGATAGTATAAGCCTTTGTTGCGCGATGATCCAATTATTGTGCACGAGGAAGCAACATGCCTTGGTTGTCCTCTGAGGTGGGATGGCCATTGGAAGATGAGGTTTAGGAGCAACAAGCATCCATAAAGGAAGGGGAGGAAACAACTTTGATGGGAATGCCAAGATGAGTGTCAATTCTACCTAACGTTTGTTGGAGAGAGCTAACCTGCACATTTGATCTCTTCATGCTTGCGATGATGGATGCTCATAAATGCATCAACCTCTTGTTCTCATTCTCGAATTACCACCAGATCCCTTGGTTTGACCAACACACATTTATTCTTGGGCTATTATCTTGTTTAACATGCTTGGTAAACTCTTCCTTTCGTTTGTTCCATTTCCTTGTCCAATTGATTACGCTATATTGGGTCTTTGCAGTGTCCTCGTTGCATTTCCTCACTCATCGCTTGACATCATCAAGTTCACAAAGGATGCAATGACCACTTCGATAGTGGTAATGCACTGTTACACCTTATATTGTATGAGGTTCCACATTGTGTTTTTCACCACATTGATGGAATTTTGTTGTCGGTACTCTTGGAGCATTGGACCGACTTGGGGTGATACATACATTTTCATGGAGGCCCTTTTCTTCATGGAATCAAATCATTTGATGGAGGTCTTTGGTTGGGGAGGTCTCGCTTCTTCTTGGTTGGATGTTTGTTCTTGATGTTTGGTGGTCTTCTCACACATGCTTTCCTTGTTGATCACCCATTGGTTGCATATTTGATGGTTGCAGAGCATGTTATCTCATTATGATATGGCATATATGCTTATCCTAGATATGGATGATGGTTCTCAAGGGATTAGATGATGGTAATAGGAGGTAGATGTTTCATGATGTTATCGATGTTGTTTAATGAATTAGTGTATTGATGTATGATTTTGGTCTCACTAGGATGGGGTGTTCTATATGGTCCTCATGTGTTAGATGTGTGATGGGTGTTTCTACATAGGATGTCTGATGGGGGATCCACTTATGATTGGACATGTTAGTACTTTGCTATGTTCCCTTCTCTTATGATGTTTCTATTGTGTGATTATTCATGCTACATTTGTGGGATTTTCGTAGGTGATACAATTTAATGATGTAACATTTGCTAGACATCACCTAAGGGGGAATACTTTTTGATGATGTTAATACCCTTATTGATGTACTTTTTGAAGTTCGAGTTAGAGGAGGAAGGGTGTACTACATATGATTTGATGGTGATCTAGCATTTCCTTGAAGTTGGATGTTGATTTTTGATGTAATAATCCCTTAGGGGTTGGATGTTGATTTTTTAAGTAATAATCCCTTAGGGGTGGTGCACCTTAGGTTGGGATTTATGTTTTGTTGTTGTCATGGTGGGGTTTCACTAGGGAGAACATATTTTATTTACATGGCATGCCACTTTATTAGAGTGCACTCCTCATTGACACACATGTTCATGGTGATTTAATTAGTTGGTGACTATTGGAGGGGGACTATTGTTTTATTTCAACATTAACCTTTGTGCACACATGTTAAGGTTGATTTAATTTCTCAATGGTTAAATTAGTCTAATTTATTCATATTAAGGATAATAGCTTGGGTGCCCTACTTCATTGGCTACCTTTTCACACTAGGAATTGGTTGAGGATTTCTAGTGGTGCGCTCCCCTTCTTGGGCACAATGTTCAAGGCATGCATTATTTTATTGTTTCTTGGAGAGGTTGGCACACTTCTCTAGGGTGCACTCACTTGGGTTGGTTAGACATCTTTATGACATGACATATGGATAATTGGTGAGGTGTAACCACCCTCAACACATTCTCTTAGGGTGCACTTCATTGGAGAGTATTTTATTACTTATTGGATGGTTGAGGTAGTTACATGACACACTTTTCTAGGGAACACCTCTCTTAGGTGCTCTCTCATCTATATTGCATGGTTATTTAAGCTACACTTGTCATCTTTTTGACCTTCATTGGAGAATGTCCTCACCTTTTTGACTTGGCACATATATTATTTTATTGGAGGTGGTTATGAAGGGTTTTTATTGGGAGGTGTGCAACATACTTGGAAGGCCACATGTGTGGATTTTGCATGCATTTACTTGGTCCTATTACTATTTTTGAGCATATCCCTGGAGAGCGCACTTGTGGAGACTTCTTACTATTCTTGGAGATATATATTTTATTATTTCATGGAGTTTTGGCATTGTCAAAACCCCATCCAAAGATAAAAAGAGAAATAAAAAATATCATTACTGTGTAAACGAACAACTTAAGAGTAAGCATTACATAATCTACAAGATCTCAATTCACCCTTATCTCCTTGGATTTGTATTTTTTGAGATGGTCCACTTGATATTTTGAGGTTTTGACTACTTCATTTCTTGTGGAGCACTCTGTAACACCCTGTTTCCCCCAGTCTGTAAAAATAACTATATTGGCCAAGAACTATGGAAAACTCAAAGATGTGAATGTTTGATTTGACAGACCTTTGTATAAAAGGTCGATGAATGTAAATTATGTTATGAATAGCTGTTGCATGACTGTTGGGAGGGGGATGTACTAAAAGAGACCACGATGGCTAATGAGAGGTGGTGGAAGGGACCTGGAATGGTTGCGTTAACTTCCATCGAGCCAGTACCGTACTGGTTTATACTTGCTCAAAAACCAAAGTAGCTCTCTGATCCTAGAAAGAATTTCCCGTCAGATTGGTAGGTGGGGAGGCTCCTCAAGAGTTAATGAGGGGATGGGGGTGAACTGCCCATCCGTAACAACCCTCAGACCTGACCACGGACGGCGAAATTCGCGCCACATGCAACCTTGCAGACAAAAATTGGCAAGAGAGGAAATGTAAACAGGAGAAGGGAGAGAGCCCGCGCGACAGGGATCGCGGAAGAGAACTGGAGAAACCCTGGAAATGCAGGGAGTTCTGAATATCAAGAGAAGGAGAGTAACCTTCCTCCTGGATTATTTTCCTGTATCAGGAGAAGGAGGGTAACCTTCGTCCTTGATTTCCGTTGAGCTGGAAGTAGGAGACTGAACCTCAAAGCATCGTGGTCTAGCTCGGGGGTGGCTAGTGGTAAATCTGTTTGGCATCACTGAGCCTACGGTTGGGTGGAAACGAGCACCCCTCTCAACAGTTGCATCACGCCTGGTAGATCTGATAAGTGTTTTATACCTTGTATTTCAAACTGAATATCATGAATGCATGCTTATGTTTATATGCCCATAATAATCTTTGTGTAGAATGATTGCCTGGTGTTTTAGACTGGAAATAATGGATGCATGTGTATACTTACATGCCATAGTCGGTTTCTGTACAAAGGATTAAGTTTGGGGCATGAGTTCGCTCCACTGAGAATCGTCTTGTTTGCTGGACTCTCGTAATGTTCCGGGAAGGCTCCTCGAGAGTACTCTTCCCCGGGGATTACCCCATAAACCTTGGAACTGTGCCGAACCTTTACTCAGAGACTCGACTAAGATTTGGGACGATTACCCAAGAACCGTCTGAAGGTTCATGCGATCCGGGTCTGAAAACATTATGCAAGGAGGGATAGCTCTCTAAGGTCTCGGAGTCATGGGAGTTTGAAGCCTCGAGAAGTTGAATTTCGTGATTCAAGCTCAGAAGGGATAGCGAGCCCAATTATAGAAAGAGAGAATACCCTATCATTTGGTAGACGATTGGTCGGAATCCTTTCGGGAATACCCCAGATCTTTCCAGACCGATGGATCTAGAGAAGGAGCGCAGGCGTTAACACCTCGACCCTTTCAGCGTTCGCAAGTAGCGATGGGATCCAGGACCGTAGATCCAAGGATTTGACGGAGCCTTATTGACCGTCGATCTTAGCCTTTGTATAGGCAAGAGAGTAGCATTTCATTGACTCACGACTTGGAGTGGGAAAGGGTAGGGCTGCATGAACTCACGATTCGTGAGATCGCGACGTGATTGTGACCATTGGATCCAGGCCATGAGAGAACTGTGGGATCAGAACTTTGGTGGTTATCACCTATCGGGGGTTTGAAACTTGAGAGAGTTTCTTTTCGATTGTAGAAGTTGCGAAGTGCCGAGCGCCGAGGGCTCGTGCAAACACGTGACCCATCCGTAAGTGGGGACCGCGTGGTTGACAGGTGGCGTAACAACAAGCACCCAGAGAAAGGCGGGAGAGGGTGACAGATGATGGACACATGTCGCCTGGGAGAGAGTCAATCCATTGTTGACTTATCGTATCTCGGGAATTCACGAAGGAGGAGCACGAGGGCTCAACACTCCAACTCACGAAGTCGCGAGATGTGAGTAGCGCTAGTATTTAGCCTAGGAAGCGGGTGACCAGTGGTGGACACTTGTCACCAGGGAAAGAGTCAACCCATTGTTGACTTATCGTGGCTCGGGGTTTCACAGGATGAAGAAGTTGCACCCTGATCGCTAAGGCTACGAAATGACGAGAGCCAAGGTCTCGTGCGATGGGCGGCATCGACACAGCTCGTGAGTAGAGTACAATAGAGGAGACAAGTGGCATGTGCGCGTCGCTCTGGCAAAGTCCACGTAACGTTGACCTCTCGCGTCTCAGGAATTCGCAAAGAAGGAGCATGAGGGCTCACCACCTCAACTAACGAAGTTGTGAGCGATGCTAGTGTTTGGCCTAGCCTACGATTACATGTAGTAGGTGCTAGTGAGGAGGGAGCCATACCCGTATCGTATCTCGGGTATCGGTGTTTGGAGAAAAGGGGAGTCGAAAGTCTTGAATCCCAACTCGTGAGTTGTGAAAGGCGCTTGTGCTAAGGCCAGGGTGTGGTCGTTTGGAGGAGGATAAGGGAAGGGAGGGTCTGAGCTAGGCCCCATAGACGTCTCGGGGATTCTGTCCCTCAAAGAAAAAGAACAAAAAAACTAGGTTGTCATAGTGGGTGTGTGTCAAATTGGTATCAGAGCATAGTTACAACACTTGGCCTGTTTGGGCTCATGAACGAGTTGCGCAGAAACTCCATTTGGAGTACTCTTAAAAGGAGTAACCCTCTATCTTAACCCCCTTTATCAAAAGTCAAAGTTAAAAATGAAGATTCCTATTCTGTGTATGCATTTGACAAAAAAAATATGAATTATGCGCTAGTTATAAATTAATATCAATATTGACTAACAAGAAATGTTTTTCCTGCACACAAGCGGACGATCAACCGCGGGAAACTGCAGACGCATAGAATGGTGATGCAACACGAAGTGGGGGATGGCTCCCACAATAGAGACGAAGAGTCTGACGAAAGGAGAGCGGTAGAGACCCCTCCAGATCTA
>JASDQU011314122.1:0-14553 GCA_032191745.1 Picea mariana
ATTTCTTTCTGAATCAAAGTGTTTTTCTGTTGCTATTTCGTATATCATTTTTGTGTATTGTGAAGATTATGCTGGATATTTTACTGTTATTCTACCATTACTAGCATTTTATTTCTGTTCTGCATATTTTATATATCTGGTATCTTGCACTATCTTGTTTGGTCCCTCAAGAAGTTGTGCATTTTTTGGAGGCACTTCCTTGTTGGATCTTTTGTGATCTTGTTTTCCATTGAAAGCAGTCACATAGAGTAGTGCATCCCTTTTGGAGACACTCTGTTGTTGAGCATGATAGGCTTGATGTGTTGATGAATGTTTCCTTTTGGGCATCTTTAATTTCCTTCACATACAAGCAATTCAATTAGTATCTTTGTAAATCATTGTATCTTGTTTTATATATTTTGCTTATAGTTGTATCATCTATTCATCTTGTATTTAGTTCTAACTCTTTGTATCTAATATTGTTGTGAAGTAGCTCATTCTTTTGTAACATTGTGTAATCTTTGTAATCAACCTCCCTCAAACTTTAGTTGACCCCTTGCTCAATCTTAGGCACTAGTCTTAGTTGTCCTAGGAAAAGGTTTTGCTTGTCATATTGAATTGTTGCACATTGCATCATAGGCTAGACCGTTCCCCCAACCTTTTAAGTTAATTAAAACCAAATCCTAGAACATAATGTTTAATCTCATCTAGTAACTAGGGTCTACCCCCCTTGGCTTCCCTAGGAGTAAGCCTAGATGGAATAGGTTCAAGTCAAAGTGACAGCGTGGGCTTTGAACCTAGGCATTGTGCCTCGAAGGACAAACTAAGTGAGAAGGACTTATCTCATGTTTGCAAGTGTGTATAAGGATGGAAACACACCCAAAATTACTTGATTGTTGAGGATTTGGGCCAAATGTCATGTGCAATGTCGACTTTGGAGGTACTCCCGATGTGTCTAACTTGTATACATCAAAATTACTCACTTCAATAGTGTCGCAAGTGTCATCATTACAAGTGTCGTAAATGTTGCAGTGTCGCAAGTGTCATAAAAATCATACTTCCATCTTTCCTATGTCGTGTCTCTAATGAGATCATAAGGACACTTAAGACACCTTCAAATACTGGTTTAAGAAGGAGAAATTATCTAATGAGGAGTAAAAATCATTTTACATGAAGAAAACCACTCAAAAATGTTTTTTTGAAGGGGAGCGCTCCCCTACCCACTGTTAGGAAGTGTTTGCACTCCTTAGCCTCCTTTGGGGGAGTGTTCCAAGCACTCTGTGCACCCTTTTGGGGGAGTCATGCCCTTTCTGAGTGAATTTTTGGCTTGTTGAGATAAATCAGGGAAGAATCCCCTCAATCTTTGAAGGTAGTTGGATTTAAATCTGAGGTCAAGGCATGATCTTAGGGAAGATCCTCAACTGAAGGAGAATAATATTCAACTTATCCCAAAGATATCTCAAGTGGTTGGGCCTCTCCAAGCTTATATAAGGAGGCCTTATCATGGTGAAAATAAGAGTATAGAGATTAAGAGATACCAAACTTATGATATCATAAGTGGTATTGGGGGAGACATTGTAAAGAATCTAACTTATGATATCACAAGGGAGATATCATTGAAGCATCAAAATTCTATGTGTGGATTATTTGAGCAAGGGTCTGGACAAAGGGAGCTTGGTGAAGCTGCTGCACTACATCCATGGTTGTAAGCAACACTTTGTTCTCATTATTATAAATTCATGCTTGGCATGTTTCCTTTAAATTATGTGTATATGAACTTGTTTCTTTCATAGATTCATTATAAAGCTAATGATAGTAGAGCAGGAAGTATTGTTGTTGTTTCTCATTGTACCACAAGACCTTCAGCTGAACTTGGAGATCAAGATCAGCCTGGAGCAAACAAGGACAAATGTCAGTAAAAAGGTACTTGCCTTTGTTCCTTATTCTTCTTTGATAGTTTATCTTTATGATAAAGGAATGCCAGTGTCCATAATAGCACTTTCTGTCTTGGAGTTAGGGGTATAGCATCCAAGAGGGAATCCACTTTTCTGCAGGGGGATTCTCCTGTAACAGAAATTGGTGACTCCACTGGGAAGGTACCTTTGACTTTTTTATTTCCTATATCTTGATTTCCTTTGCTCATTTTGATCTTATTCATACTATGTCTTTGATTCTTAGATTTGTTGATTGACCCTTCACTTCATCCCATACACTTTGGATTTCTGAACTTACTTGAATTTTTGGATTTTTGGGTATTTTTCTGAAATTTTTTAAGCTTAGCGCTCCCCTGCCCTTGCTATCAGAGCGTTGTCACTCCCTGCTAGCTTTACAAAGAGCATTGGAACGCTTTGGTGCCCCTTACACCAGAGAACTACCCTCTTTTTGTTAAAGATCTTGCAGGAGTTTAGTCTCTGAATCCATTTTTTCCTGTTTGCACTTGATTAGAGTTCTTGCAACCTCAGTGTATCCTTATTTGGGTCCTCAACACCTTGATATATTAGAATTCATGATGCTTTGTTTGGGTTTGTGACATCTTTTCCTTCCTTAATTTGAATAACTCTTTGTCTTTGATGATTTAGAGTCAATTTGTCATTTTCTTCTCATTTATCTAACTGATAGAAAACTTTTTGTAAGGAGATTAAAAGGTATTTTGTAATTTTAATTTTGATATTTGAAGTCTTTTTCCCAAGAAATTCATGGTTTTTCATCATCCATTAGCCTTATCCTACCTTCACCTGCAATTTCCCCAATTTTCAAGCATTCTCGCTGAGGTTTTTGTGCATTTTTGGGCATTTTTATGCATTTATGGGTTTACCAACGCCCCCCTGTAGGCCATATCTGGGTACTATCACTCCCATACAGTGATTTAGGGAGCGTTGACATCACTCTATGCACCCTTTTGAGGGAGCGTTGGTCTCTTTTTCAGGGTTTTTTTCCTTCTTTTGCTCAGTTTTTGCAGCCTATTTTGTAGAGGTCTTTACCCAGCTTATGTGGATGATTTGTGAAGTTGTTTGGATTGGTTATTGATGATTTTTTATGCTTTTCATTCTTTTTTGTATTGATTAGAGCTTGAAATCCTCTTTCAGAAATGTAAAATTGTCTTTTCTAGTTGCATTTTTGTCGAGACAGTTTTGAGTGGTTTCTCTTTCTCCCTATCGTTTCTTAGATTCTTCTCTGCATTTTATTGTACTCCTTGGACGCTTGTTGGTTTTAGGATCCTTGACTGAGTTCTTGTTATAAAAATATTCTACTTTTTTTCTTTCAGTTCTCATTGTTTTGAATGCATTCTTGCTTTTGGGTCATGAAACTAGCTTGCATTTGAAGTAGCGGAATTGCATGTTTTTGGTTTTTTTGGGGACATTGTGCATCTGTAATGATGAATGTTTTCTCCTTATCGTAGCATAGATTTTATAGAAATGAAAAGATTTCATCTTCATCTCTTTTCATAGCTTTTGAGTCGGTCAAAACACCATATTTTCCACGCCATTTTCCTTTTGAGTAACAACAACTTTAAAAATCAAGCGCTAAACTAAAAATTGATTAGACATTTTTACATTTTATGGTAGAAAACCTACCTTATATTAGTTGTAGGGATTTGGAATAGGTGTAAAAGATAAATTTCCAAAGATGAAAACAAACATAGGATCTTGTGTTAGGGAGCGGTGAAATCCAATTGCTACATTTTTTCATGGAAATCCCTTCTCACACAAGGGTCAAACTTGAGGTTGCATTGAGACTAGCAGAGTTACTCACCCTGCTTTGTTGGTCTTGGTGTAGATATTGCGTGTATTACGGGGGTCGCTTGAAGGTATACCCACAATGATGAGTGGAAGCCTTTCAAGTTGATTTCAGGCTAGATACCCTGCCCTTGGGCGTGGATCGGACTGTCGATTGTTTCCCCAGGCATCATTGTTGTAGTTGGTAACCTTAGTGGCCTATATCTTTAGGGTCTTTACACGAGGTGATTGTGGAGGGGAAAGTCTTCACGGTACCTTGAATCGACGTTGTCCAGACTCACTCGGGCTCCTTGGAGGGTATACCCATGATTAGGTGTGGGATCTTTCACCAAGGTGTAAGTCCGTTAAGTAGGTCGTCAACGTAACTTTTTCACCCGCTCTATCTCAGCCCCTTCTTACTTTATTCTTGTGATGTTGGATTTCATCACCAACTAGTGTGCTCATTGTGAGAAGGTTTTGTTTGCTTGCTTGCATACTATATTTTTAGTGTGTGATGTTTGTTCTCCCTAGAAAAATATAGGTTGGAGCTTTATTTTTATGGTGTTAGTTCGTGGGATGACCAATGAAGGAACCCCTTTGCCAGGGGAACCCTTTGTTTTTCCTTCTTACGGAAACGTTGGTCCTCCTTACATCGCTACTTTAAGCCTTCCAAGTCTCACAATTGGGTTACCGATATGGTTGTTTTCCACTTCGGTCATCTCGAATGTAGGTGCTTCAGATGTAAGCACACTGCCCACACATCAACCTCATGTCAACCTTTCACCTTCTTCATCCATCAGGTCTCCTTCCATTTCTCTTTCTTCACCTCATGAAATCTCTAAAGTGAGCAGCCAGGTTGATAAGAAGAAGAAGAACCAGAAGGGACCAAGCCTCCAACTACATCAGATGTTGGATCCAAGCAACCAGCTACTATTAATAGTATTGGGAGTGTTGATGAGGTCAATAACATTAAAATGAAGAATCTGAAACCCAAATTCCCTTGCAATCTTTGTAAGGGTGACCACTTTCTGAGAGATTTCCCTGGTGTTCCCAAGGTCTTATAAGTGTGGTCCTCCACGTCACCGGCCTCTCCTAGACATGCTGGTGATGCCTCGTCAACTAGTGACGCTAAGGTTGGTCAAAAGAAGACAATTGTCAAATTTCCTTGTATGTTATGCGAAGGTGACCATTACTCTCACCTTTGTCCTCATACGAATGAGGCTTATTCTCTTTTGGAAAAGCTTCAACTTCCAATCGGTTATCATAATATTTCTCCCAATCCATCATTAGTTAATGGATTGATCAATCTGGTTCCATCCCTGGTCAATCTGGTTGATCAGATGGTCAATCTAGTTTCATCCTCGGTTGAACCACTAACCCAAATGGTCAATCTGTTTCCACTTGTCGACCCCATTCTCCCCTTGGATAATGAAACCCAAGTGGTCGATTTGATGTCATTATCGATCGATCCCACTCCTCCTTTGAGGAGTTCCAAAGTGGTTTCTCTAGTTACTTCACAGGTCAATCCCACTCCTCCTCTAACGAGTGCCAAAATAGTCGATCTGGTTCTGCCATTGGTCGATCCCACTCCTCCTTTGAGGAGTGTCAAAGTGACTGATATAGTTCCTTCCTCGATCAGTCCTACCCTTCATCCGAAGAGTGCCAAAGTGGTTTCTCCAGTGACTTCATCGGTCAATCCCACTCCTCCTCTGACGAGTGCCAAAGTGGTTGCTCTGATTACATCATCGGTCAATCCCACTCTTCCTCTGACGAGTGCTAAAGTGGTTTCTCTAGTTACATCATCGGTCAATCCCACTCTTCCTTTGAAGAGTTCCAAGGTGGTCGATTTGATCCCATCATCAATCGATCCTACTCTCTCACTAGAGAGTAAACCCGATTCTGCCCACATTTTTCTCGTTGAAACAGGATCTACCGTGCTGGGGGGCATTCCTCCTTCTGTTGCGAAAACCCTTCCAGGTAATTGGACCATCACTTTTTATTGGGGTGTGCTAAATGGACCTCATCTTCCCTCTCACATGCCTTTCAAGATTACAGTAAAAGTTTGTGGTCGGAACGTTCCTCATGCACTGATAGATGAAGGTTTGTTCGTTAGTATTTTGTCCTCTATTGCTTGGAAAGATTTGGGTTATCCTCATCTTGTGTCGGTTACCCAGACTCTGTTCACTTTTAATAGAAGAACCAGTCACCCTTTAGGGATCCTTCCTCAGTTTCTCGTAACTTTGGGAGGGAAAACTATCTTTATTGATGTTATGGTAGTCCAGGAGCCCTTGGATTTCGATTTACTCCTTGGGAGATATTATGTCTATGCCATGAAATTTATTGTGTCCACTTTTTTTCGTGTGATATCTTTCCTGCACGATGGAAGAATGGTGACTATTGATCAACTTTCATTTTTTGACCTGACTTGACCATCAACCCAATGACCTTTCTAAATGGGCCTTATATGCAGTCGGTATCACCTTTGCCACAGGTCAATTATGTGGCATTGTCTCCCATGACTTCAACTTCTGATGACTTAGATCCAGTAGTTGACATGGTGATCTCTTCGGTAGGGATATTGGAGCCCGATCTCCTTACCCCTTACAAGACCCTCGACATGTGTTCCTTCTAGAGCATTCTTCTTCCATCCAATGAAGATCTCTTGGAAGCCATGATCGATTTGTGTCCCTTGACATGGTATCCTTTTAGAGCGTCATCCTCTTGGAAGCCATGATCAAACAGAGGCCACGAGCATAGTTTTCCTCTATGTGGAAATCTCGTTAAAAAATGAAACAAAAGCCTTGAGCATAGTTTTTTCTCTCTGTGGCAAGCTCGTTAAAAAATAAAATAGAAATCTGGGGATTGAACACAGAGCCTTGAGCATAGTTCTTTTCTTGTTTCAATCTCGTTTAAAAAACGAAACAGTCACCTCTCCTGTCAGGTCGAGTCTTTCGCCAGATCTCATAGATGTCGAGTCGAGTCTTTCGTTAGGTCTCGTATTTGAACCTTCTTTTCATCCACCTGTATCCTTTTTTTCCATCTAGTACAGAAATTGGTGACAACCTCAAAGTCAGTGAATGAATTGAATCTTGGGGGGCATGTCTCTAGTCTTTGATGATGATTTTGGATTTAACCCACTAGCTTTTCAATCTAGGGGCATACCGATCTTAGTCTTTGTTCCTTCTAATGCTCGTAAATACATGAGAATATAACCAAGTAGACTTTTATCACTTTTTTGGACTCGTAAAGGTTATACGAAAAAGGAACCCCTTGGAGTCTCCTTTAAGCTATTTTCAGACTCTCTAAACATGAAAAGATTGTTGAGTGATATTGCTTCCTTTCCCACTCAGTAAAAGGTTTGAAAGGGTGTCTTTCGAGTGGTATTTTATCTCTTTTTCGGCCTCACGAGACTAAAATTACGAAAAATGACAACACCGAAGTCGTCTTTAAGTCATTTTCAGACTCTCTAAATATGAAAAACCACCGAGTTTACCTTCTCTGGACTCGTTAAACAATCATACATTGAAGGGCCCATACAGGATAGAACCCTTACTTCTTTCAGTTCATTAAACAAAGGAAGAGGGACTTACCGAAGGTGAGTTATATCAAGCATGTGTTAACCTCCTCAAGCTCATTAAATTAAAAAGAGGTACTCGTCTATCTGGATGGGGGAAAATTGAAGGAAGCAAGCCAAGCAGTCTTTGAGAACACTACCAGTAACTCTTATGGTCTCCCTTAAACATGACACTTTGTCTTTGCACACATTTCAATCCACTAAACCTCTGCACTGAACCAATCCTCTAAGTTTTCTTACTCCTTTGGGTCACCCGACAAAAGTCACAATGTCCACTGCATCATCATGTTTTGGTCCATGTCATGTTTTTGTTGTTGTGCCTCAGTGTTCAAGGGAAGTATCTGCCTCGAGAGTCATCCATCACAAATATCATGTTTCAATACCTGTGTCAGTCCATGTTCATTTGATCTGCCAATTTACATCTCTGTGTCAGTTTCATGTCATTGAAGGGGGATACATCAAGGCCCTCCTACGACGAGTCTATTCTTGTTGACCTCAACACATTATCTGGGAACTAGACTTAGAAGCTAGTTAGTACCTTGGGACCTACAGGCCTCCTAGCTTTCAACAGTGGGTTTACATCATTGACCTATGATTGAATGATTCCACGGATGTTTGACTTCAGCTCATCCATTCACATTCATTGGAATGTACTAGAGTACCTTGGGAATCATTGACATCAATGGTGATCTCCCTCGTGCTTGTTAATGGTTTACCTCATTGACCGATAACCAAGTGGTTTCTACCATGTTTGACATCAGGACATCTATTCACATGGTTAGATTTGTACTACATCGAGATCGGTAAAAAGACCTTGGGTTGAGTCATCACTCTGATATATACTTTGCCCATGTTGCGAAGGATTTTTTTTTTGAACTATGACACATATATTGTTACATACATCCACTTTGTATTGGTCGTGGCTATGTCTTGTCATCTCATAGATCCATTGTGTATTCTTCGTGGCTATGATTAGTTCAGTTCATAGGATTATAGATCCACATTGTATCTTCAGTGGCTATACCTTGTATGAATATAATTATGGATCTGCAGTGTATTTTATGGAGGCCATACCTTGGAAGTCTTTATCACCCAAGCATAGGTATGCCTGCCTTGGGTCTGAAACATGTCATAATATTTCTTGGATGGTTGTGTGCAGCTTCTATCAGGTTCTTTGCATCCGTACCCTTGCTTGAAAAATTCTACAAAGTACTTCAGTCATTAGTTCACGTCTTCTAACTTCACACTTTGGGGGGCAATCTGTTACACATCAAAATTAATCACTTCAATAGTGTCGCAAGTGTCGTCATTACAAGTGTCATAAATGTTGTAGTGTTTCAAGTTTCGTAAATATCATACTTCCATCTTGCCTATGTCGTGTCTCTAACAACATCATAAGGACACTTAAGACACCTTCAAAGATTGGTTTAAGAAGGAGAAATCATCTGATGAGGAGTACAAATCATTTTCCATGAAGAAAACCACTCAAAAATGATTTTTTGAAGGGGAGCGCTCCCCTACCCACTTTTAGGGAGTGCTAGCACTCCCTAGCCTCCTTTAGGGGAGCGTTCCAAGCACTCTGTGCACCCTTTTGGGGGAGTGATTCCCTTTCTAAGCAATTTTTTTGCTTTTTGAGATAAATCAGGGAAGAATCCCCTCAATCTCTAAAGGTAGTTGGATTCGAATCTGAGGTCAAGGTATGATCTTAGGGAAGATCCTCAACTGAAGGAGAAGAATCCTCAACTTATCCCAAAGATCTCTCAAGTGGTTGGGCCTCTCCAAGCTTATATAAGGAGGCCTTCTCATGGTGAAAATAAGAGTATAGAGATTAAGAGATACCAAACTTATGATCTCATAAGTGGTATTGGGGGAGACATTGTAAAGCATCTAACTTATGATCGCATAAGGGAGATATCATTGAAGCATCATCATTTTTTGTGTGGATTATTTGAGCAAGGGTCTGGACAAAGGGGGCTCGGTGAAGCTATTGCATACATCCATGGTTGTAAGCAATACTTTGTTCTCATTAATATAAATTTAGGCTTGGCATGTTTCCTTTAAAGTTTGTGTATATTAACTTGTTTATTTCATAGATTCATTATAAATATAATCATAGTAGAGCAAGAAGTATTGTTGTTGTTTCTCATTGTACCACAAGACCTTCAACTGAACTTGGAGATCAAGATCAGCCTGAAGCGAACAAGGACAAACGTCAGTAAAAAGGTACTTGCCTTTCTTCCCTCTTATTCTTTGATAGTTTATCTTTATGATAAAGGAATGTCAATGTCCATAATAGAACTTTATGTCTTGGAGTTAAGGGTATAGAATCCAAGATGGAATCCACTTGTCTGCAGGGGGATTCTCCTGTAACACCAACATAGAGGAATGCCTTGTTATATGCATTGGGAGCTCTAGACCCAAGTGGCTCAAAGGTTATCAAGTTCTATGTTGTGGATGTCAAGCCTCGCTTGCCTTAACATGTGGCCTTTCAAATCCATGTGAAGGGTATGAATATCACCATCAAACGTACTGTCATTGATGAAATCCCTTCGACGTCCATAATGTATCTATCTTGTTGGAAATCCATTGGCTCTCTACCACTTTTCCAATCCATGACCATTTTAACTGCATTCGATGGACGTTCTTTCAGATCCCATAGTATCCTTCCCATTTTCCTGGTCCAGTTAGGTGGTAAGACTGTGGAGGTCGAGGTCAAGGTGATTGATGCACCTATCAACTACAATATTTTACTAGGTCTTAATTGGAGTTATGATATGACATCCATTGTGTCATCAATATTTCGTGTTTGATGCTTTCCTAACGAAGGGAAGATTATGACAATCTACCAATTGTCCTTTGTGTATCCTAGTTATTTTACATTAGTTGGACCTTCGGTCCCCGTTATTGATAATTCTATGCAGGAAACTGAGAATGTTGGTGTCAGAATGAATTCCTCCTCGATGGAAACTTTTAATTTCTTGACACCAATCCCATACATTAATTCCATCTCCACTAAATCTTCATCGTCATTCAGGTCTATTCCTTTTTGTAATTCATATCTTAATGACCCATGGACCCTACCTTCTCCATCCCTATCGTATGAAGGTCACTCGCACATCAATATGGCGATGTCACTATCCGAAGTATAGATTGTGTATCAGGTTATACAAGAAGCTACTGCCAACTCGGATCCTTCCTCCTCGCAGACCGAAGAAGTGGATCCCACCTTAGATCCCATATGGGATACACACTCATCTAGTTCACATGACTGCTCGATGATAATTTACCCTCAGATGAAGCCATATTAGAAGCTATGTTGGGTCCTGATAGGCCTTGGGATGACCTTCATCATAGATATTATTTTCTCTCAGAGCTTGAGAGGATTAAACAAGATGACTTTAGGTCCACCATGAGTGAGATGGTTGGTCACATTGTGGTTTTGTTAGACACGCAAGGTATCTATGTTGAAGGAAACATGATGAACATTTCCCCTACCTTCATGATCAACATATCTTGAAACCCTAGTAATATGGAAAACATATATATCGATGCATGTTGTTCACCTCAAGAAATTCAGATTTACACTGACCTCTTTAAGGAATTTCGATATGTATTTTCTTGGTCGTATGAAGAGATGTCATGGATCGACCCGAGTATTTTCGAACATGAAATTAAAACTAATATGAATACTAATCATGTTCAACAATGACTTAGGGATTTAAATCCTAGGAAGGCCCCCACTACTAAGGCATATGTGGAGAAGATTCTTAATGTCGTCTTCATCTACCCGGTTCCCTTGATCAAATGGGTATCCAATCACATTCCCGTAGATAAGAAGGAAGGAATCGTTCATGTATGTATGGATTTTAGGGACCTAAATCAAGCCTATCTTAAAGATAACTTCCCCATTCCATTTATCGATCAAATTATTGATGAGTGTGTAGGAAGCAAGGTCTTTTCTTTTATGCACAGATTTGCAGGTTATAATCAAATTCAAATTAAACCCAAGGATCAACATAAGATGACATTCATTTGTCCTTGGGGTACATTTGTGTACCAGAATATTCCTTTTGGCCTTAAAAATGCCGAAGAAAATTTCAACGTGCCATGACCTTTGCATTTCACGACCTTAAGCATANTTCTTACTCTTGCAAGAGGGTTGATCATCTAACTCAAATTTGACTAGTATTTGAAATATGCCACTACTATCACATTTGGTTGAACCCTCACAAATGCATCTTTTATGTTAGGTCTGGCCACCTTTTAGGATTCATAATTTTTGATCATGGGATCATGGTGGACCCCATGAAGGTTGAGGCATTACTTCGATTCCCTCCCTCGCACAATGTTTGACAACTTTAGGGTTTACAGGGGAAGGCTAACTTCTTGCGTTGTTTCATAGCCAACTATGCCAATATAACTAAGGGCTTCATGCATCTCTTGAAAAAGGATACTCTGTTCATATGGGATGAGTGAGCCCAAGAATCGTTTAATGCTCTTAAGAAATTCTTGGTATCGACACCTCTAATGAAGCCCCCAGACTATAGTAGAGATTTCATGATTTTTATTGTCTCGTCTGAAGGGATGATTGGTATGGATCTTGTTCAGGAAGATGTCCATCTCCAGGAGCACATTATTTATTACCTTATCCAAAATCTAATTGGTCCTGAACTTAAGTACTCTCATGTAGAGAAACTAGCCTTAGCAACCGTGCATGAGGTTCAAATATTACGTTATTATATTATACTCTACAAGACTATCATGGTTGTTGATATCAATCCATTTCAATACATACTTACAAGGTGTATCATAGGGTGGAAATACAATAATTATAGTGTGATTTTACAAGAGTTTGATCTTGATTTTGCCTCCATGAAATCCAAGAAATCGCTAGTTTTTACGGAACTGATGTCAAACTTCCCTGGGGAGGATGAGGATATTTTTCACGATGATTCATACACTGATGAACAAATATTCCTTATCTCGTCTTCGGACCCCTATTATGGAGATATTGAAATATACCTTCAAACTCTGAAGCTTTCCCAACATCTTTCGAGAGACGACCAATGGTGTATATGCCATCAAGCCAAAAACTACCTCATTATCGGCGACACGTTGTATCGTCGAGGGGTGGATGTTATTTTGCGTCGTTGTTTGACTCACAAGGAGCTTGAATCCATTCTCAATGAATTCCATAGTGGGGCATGTGGTGGTCATTTTAATGGGCTTGCATCAACCCAAAAGATATTGCAAACTCGAAGTTCCTCATCCTACTGAGTTTTTCACACACCCAACCCCTTAAGTAGCCTTTTAAGGGGTGGGGGTATAACTTTTCTGATTTCCTACAACTCCATGAATTCCTCTAATGAGGTCACCATCATCATATTCTCTTCGAGTACTTTCCAATTACTAAAACCTTTCCCAAAATCGAGCTTTGGTTTGAAATTTGTATCCTTCAAAACAAATTGGGGTGTCATTGGCTAATGCCCATCCCCTTCACCACGTGGCATCCACATAGATTCACCTCTCTCATACCATCTAACATGGCACAGTCGTCATCCTCTGTAAATGACGTAGTTGTTGGTTGTATGGAGTATCTCCCGGTCTTCACGAATATTGGGCCTTCGACCCTCCATCATTCTTGTACAAGTCTACAACATCTGTGCAGACCCGAAGTCTCGAAGTCTCCTTCCACTCCAAAATACATGGTGGGGAGATATCCACCCTTAGGTCCAACGCTTGATATTTTTCTACACCTAGCACATAGTTTAGACTTGAAATGGGAGGGTCCCACACCTAATTCATAACCAATCCCATGACACCACATGGGACTCTCCAGAAACACCACATCACAATGGAATATACAAGCTCGTCCAATCAGATATGGACACTACAACAAGGGGAACTTCGACACTTCAACATTTAGCACACCCTCCTATATCCTCAAATATCTTGGAGCCCCAAAGTCTCAAAGTCCCAAACTTCATTGCATGTATACTTCAGCCTTCGACCTTCATGATGTTTCACCATTCGAACCTTATATCTCCTACAGTAAGACTTTCTCGAAGTGCTTACTCTTCCTTCCCACAAGTTGATCGAATGGTGGATAAAGGTTCCCAACGGATCACTAGATCAACGATCCACATCGCTCCCGAATTCCTCCCCTCAATCTGATGATTGGCGGGTGATCAAAATCTGGACCAGGGGTCAAAATTTAGCTCAAAAAAAAAGTTCTTGTAATTGCATCAAAACAAACGGGTGTGTATCCCTCGTTGTCACAAACCCAACGCAACTCATTTAGGTTCAAATGGACGTCGGATGAGAGAGATATCGCGATCTGTTCGAATCACCAAACAGTGAAAAAAAAATGTGTTGACTGTGCGGTCCGTACAGTCTGTACAGATGCTGATGTGGCAGAGGCCGTACGTCCATATGCTGAAGTGGTAGATGGTGATGTGGCATTCATTTATTGGCATCTTTTGGATGAATGATGTTTCGACACGTGGCATTTAATGGGAAAATGGAGTGGTGCCACATGGCCCAGTCGTGGGCTGCCATGTGGCACCATGGCAATGGTTGTTTTGTTTAAAATATTATGGAGTCCGTGGGGATCGACCCCCGGACCTCCCCCACTGTGAAGTTTTGACAAAGTCCAACCAACCAACATGCCACGCTATGGTTCTTAACAATCATATGTTAAAATATATATTTAAATTTGATTATGGTTAAGTTGGCGCGGGGGGTCAGGCTGGGGCTTAGCCCCAGCCTGTGGTTTTATTAACAATACATATGACCAGTGGATTTATAACGTGCGTGAATACATATTTCAAACGGAGCCCCAGCCCCCGATTTCAAACCATACCATATGACCCTTTGCCGCAGCTTGTGTGCGCGAGAGTTGGATTTGGTTTTTCAAACAGTTTTCCCACCAACCATATGCCACCACTTGTCATTTAACCATTCAACCTTGGAAACGGTTAGCCCATGGTTTCAGGTGCTTACCCATATGACCATGGCTTTGGCGGTTAGAGGCTAGGCATGCCCTAACCTTCCTACAATTTGATCAGTTTTGCTGTTGATCCGGATTATTTTCGGCACAAAATGAGAGCGGAGATATAATAAAGAAATGCACAGAGATATCGTGTATATCCAGTAATATAATAGAAATATATCAAAGATGAAACCATAAACACAGAGATACAGTAATAAACGATTTCTATTAATGAAAGAAATGTACAGTGACTGTAAAAATACAGAGTGAAAGACTCGCTAGAATGGTGGCAG
>JASDQU011314122.1:20722-35153 GCA_032191745.1 Picea mariana
TGATGACACTTGCGACACTATCAAAGTGAGTATTTTTTATGTGTAACACTATTTTCTACTGATCGTTGTGGTTTTTATGTACAATAGTGAACAAAAATGGGTTTCATGTTTCATGGCATCCTCCAATTCCCATGTAGATTCATCTGGTCCAAACTGTTTCCATTGCACCTTGACCTACGCAATGGTTTTGTTCCTGAGTGGGATCTCTTTCCAGTATAGTATGCATTATGGTTCTGATAGGAATTCTCCCTTTGTTTTCACTTGGATCACAGACCAATCATTTATATGATTAGAAGCATGTACGTATTTCTTCAATAATGAAACATGGAAAACATTATGCGCTTTTACTTTGGGAGGAAGTGTTATTCTATATGCTACAGGTCCCACTCTGTCTAGAATTTCAAAGGATCCACAAAACTGAGATGCCAACTTGGAAAAAGTTCCCATTCTCAAGAACTTATCCTTGGTCTGATTCAGAGATACACATGATCCCCTACTGTGAACTCCCTAGGGGTCCTATTTTTGTCGGCATAGCTCTTCTGTCTGTCCCGAGCTATCTTCAGATTTTGTTTGATTCGAACTACCTATTGTTCCATTTCTTTTAGTAGTTCTGGTCCAAGTGTTATTTTATCTACTGGTTTATTCCAACTGATTGGGATGTTGCATTGTCTACCATAGAGAGCCTCAAATGGACTCATCTTCAAGGATTCCTGGTAGCCATTGTTATAAGCAAATTCTACCAGTGGTAGGTAGTCTTCCCACTTCTTGGGTTGATGCATAACATGCATCCTTAACATGTCCTGTAATACTTGATTTACCCTCTCTGTTTTTCCATTAGTTTGAGGGTGATAAGTTGTACTAAATAATAATTTAGTTTTAAAACCAACGAACAGAGATTGCCAAAAATTTGAAGTAAACTTTGTATCTCTGTATGATATGATTTCCTTAGGCATGCCATGCAATCTAAATATTTCTTTCATGAAGATATTGGCAATGTTTATTGCCTTGCAAGTTGACTTTACAAGAATAAAGTGAGCAACCTTTCTCAACTTATCCACAACTACCATAATGGCATCATTCTTCTTGGTTGATAGGCAATCCAGTGATCAAATCCATGGAGATGGTTTCCCATTTCCATCCTGGAATTGGTAGGGGATGCAACAGCCATGTTGGGTGCATGTGCTCCACCTTAACCTGCTGACATTCTAAGCACTTATCCAAGTAGTCAACTATGTCCTTTTTCATTCTTGGCTAATAAAATATTTCATTGGTGGTTGTGATCATTTTTTGGTAACCAGGGTGACCAATGTATGGTATTTTATGTAGTTCATTCATTATGATCCTCTCCAAGTCGTCACAATTTTGGATATACAACCTACCCTTGTAAGTTAGTAGGCCATAATTCAAGAGTTGATAGCCCTCATACTTCATCCCAATGGGACCTTGTTCTAGGTATGCTTTCACAGTTTTTAAAAACTCATCTACTTCTTATCCACATCTGTCTCTCTCCTTGAGGTCTAATTCACAGGTACTCACGGCTTCCAAGTGAATCACTTTCATACTTCTATTGAGGGAATCAGCCACTTTGTTTTCCTTTCCCTTAATGTGTTTGATTTCAAAATTAAATTCACTAAGAAGAGTCATCAACCTAGCTTTCCTAACATTCAGTTTGGGCTGGTCAAACAAGTATCTCAACCCAATGTGGTCTATCATAAGTATGAATCTTCTGCCTAGGAGGTATTGCCTCCACATTTTTGAAGAATGTACTATATAAGCCAATTCCAAGTTGTGGGTCAAATAATTGATTTCATGTTAATTTATATTTCTGGATTCATAACAGATTTCATGCCCTTATTGTGTGAGGACTCCTTCAAGTCTTTCCTTGTTGGAATTTGTACACACCAGGAAGTCCTTGTTTTGTTCCACAATTTACAACACTGGTGCATTGGTTAAAAGGTGTCTTTGTTGGTGAAAACTCTTCTCACACTCTGCTTTCCAAATGAACTTAACTCCCTTTTTCTGTAGGGAGGTGATTAGACAACCAATCCTGGAGAACCCATTTATGAACCTCCTATAGTATCTAGATAGATCCAAAAAGGATATGATATCAGATACATCTCTTGTTGTAGGCCAATCCATGATGGATTTGATCTTGTCAGGGTAAACTGCCACTCCTTCCTCAGTGATGACATGGCCTAAGTAATTAACCCTTTTTGCAAAGAAATCACACTTACAAAACTTTGCATAGAGCTTGTGTTCTCTCAACACTTGAAGCAATGACTTGAGGCATTCTTCATGCTCTTCCCTGCTCCTAGAACAGATCAGAATGCCATCTATGAATACTTACACAAATTTTTCCAAGAATTTACTGAGTACATTATTCATCAGGCACATAAAGGTGGTTGGTCTATTGGTAAGTACAAGTGGCACTACCAAAAATTCATTGTGCCCATATCTTCTCTTGAAGGTTGTTTTATGGATGTCTTCATCCTTAATTTAGACTTGATGATATCTAGACCTTAAGTCAATTTTGGAGAATATTGTAGCACCCCTTAGTTGGTCAAACATGTCATCAATTCATGGCAAGGGATACTTATTCTTAAGGGTCTTATTGTTGAGTTGTCTATAGTATATGCACAACCTGAGGGTGCCATCCTTCTTCTTTACAAAAAAATATGGTGTGCCCTAAGGGGACACACTGGGTTGGACATAACCTTTGTCCAACATGTCCTTCAGTTGCAGTTTGAGCTCAACTAGCTCCAGTGTACTCATTTGATATGGTGCTCTAGACATTGACACTGCTCAGTGTACAAATTCTATTGATAAATCAATATCTCTTCTTGGAGGTAGACCTGGTACCTCTTCTGGAAACACATCCTTGTACTCTCTTAATATAGGGTGGTCCTCTAAAATTGTTTCACTATCCTCAACAAAGTTCAGTACTTGTATTGCATACAAAGGGCATCCTTTTTTGCAATACTTCTTCACTTGAAGGACTGAGATTTGTCTCACTGAGACAGGTTTTTGAATTCCATGTAGGGTTGTTTTCTCCCCTTCCTCATCTTCACATTCTAACATTTTATTGTAACAATCTATCTTGGATTTATCGGCATCCAACCAATCCATGCCAAGCAACATGTCATAAGATCCTAGAGAAAGTATGTTTAGTGTTGTTTGGGTGGCTATCTCATTCACAATGAATTGGAATGTTGGTAAGATCTTTGTTACCTTTATTTTTGCTCAAGTGGCTAGCTATACTAGCCACGACTTAGCATGTTTTAATGACTGCAATTTACATTTATCAACAGTTTGAGGGGAAACATAATTCATATTAGAACCAGGGACAATCAAAATAGAAAAAAGATGGTTGGAAATCATACCATCCATCTCCACTATTGAAGCTTGGTGATCAACTTGTCTATTATCCAAAGCTACATAAATTTATGGCAAGCTCATGGCCACATCATTGACTGTGGTAGATTCCTGGATGTTGTAGACACTCCTATTGTGTTGTTGTCGTTGTGGGAAGTGCCTCAACAAATTTTATTCTCCACATCCCCAACATTTCAATGGTTCTCTCTTTGTAATATCATCCTTTCCTGTGGTCGATCCAAAAGGTTTATTTCAAATTCTGGCAGAAAAAGAATTGTGCAGAGTTATTTTACCAGTTTTGAGTCACTAACCTAAAACTTGGATTGTGAACAATTGAGAAGGTATTTTTGAAACCCGGAGGAGGTTTTTGTTCATAAAGTTCCAAATAAAAAAAAAGTCTATTAGTTTTTCAAAATGTGTTATGGTTTGAGAGATATTACATATATAAGTGGCACTACCGAATCTGCACAACGGCACTACCAAATTTCCTGTAGCGGTCACAGTTTTGATATTCGCCTTGTTGGGAGGTTGCCACCTGTCAAGGAGGATTCAAATGGATTCTCAAGGATCAATTAGATTTCAAGGGAAACCTGCACCTAGGATTTATCTCCATCAAAGGCCTCATGCAATGAGGTGGAAACAATTTATTAATGACTTCCAACAAATTCCTAAAAATTAACAGTTTGTTGGATTTTTGTCTCTTTGATTATTGCCACCTATCTTCAAGGCTTAGAATCCAATGGAGGAGATAGGATTCAACCTCCTAAGGTTATTTGGATTCTATTTTATATTTAAGGAAGGAGAGATCTCTTGGAGAAAGGGATTCATGAGCCAAGAGAGGCTAGCGAGAGTAGGAGTAGGCAGTTTTTTCGTGTATGTTCATTTGTAAGCCTGTGGGAATTTTATGATTGTAAGCATTACTACTATTAGAGACTCATGAGAGTTGTGATTTCAGATTGTAACTCTTATGTTTATATTTCTTATTATTTGAATATATTGCAGATTTGAGGATCAAAGGCTGTCACTGATTTATGGATCCCTAAGCAGCAGAGGATCTGCTCTATTTTGCCCATCAGTCATTGTTTATATTCAAGTATTTTTTGATTCATTAAATTGAGAGGATCTTTTTTTAGTGAACATTCTACCTTATGTTTTCCTTCTTCATTCTTCCACTTATCAGCATATAATTTTGTTTTCTGTTGAGTAGCTTTTGTGCCTTCAATGAGTAGGATGTTTGTGACTCCATTGCCCATTGGTGTAGCCTAATGATCTACAGTTTGTAGCCCTCTCTCTTTCTTTATCCATATTTCTGATCCACCTATTCAAAACAAAAAATATATTTTACATTTTCATGGGTGCTAAACTTACACTTTAGCAGTCAAAGTGTGACTTTCAGTGCTAACATAATTGGCATCGTTGTCGGGAATGAATTTGAGAAGATTGAAAAGATCCCTGGGAAGGACGACATTGCATAGATCCAGCTTTATATGGTTACTAAAGTTGGACACCTTTAAGACTTCACATTCACCATGGTGACTCCATTATTCAGAATATGTTGGTGACTCCACTAGGGATGAGACAAATTAAATGGCTATGAAGGCTATCCTGGCTAGGCAGTTTGCCCCACTCAATTTCTTAGCCATAGATTGTTATCCACATCCTGTGCCTAAAATTGATGAATGGCAAGATCTTCTACCCAGATTTTATGAAGGTGAGGATGACAACCCTTTTGAGCATGTTCATGAATTTCAAGCTTTGATGCAACAACTTGACATCCATCATGAAGATATATTGATGAAAATGTTCATGTATTCATTGGAAGGCGATGCGAAGCAATGGTATAGAACACTCCTTGCTTCTATTATTTCCTCTTTGAAGGACTTTCATGATGTTTTGTATTCTCATTGCAAGATAATTTATCCAACCGAAATACTTTTTAAGAATTGTTGTGAGGGGTATGCATCATATATTCAGAATTTAGCAAGTGATTCCTCTAGTAGTGATGATGAAGGGGATTATTGTAGAGAGAAGGACTTAGATGATGAGTTTCATAATGATTTTCCTAAATTTGAAGAAAAAATGCATCATTCATGTCAAAATATAGGTCCCTAAGAGAAAGATCAATATGAACAATCCCTCATTTCCCTTTCTCCTCCTTTTCTCGATTCTTTAAGTCAAGAGGTCATCTTGGGTTTAGATTTATTTCATCATGAGAATAGTGTTGCATCTTGTCATGAACGAATTCATAGCTTACCAGTTGTTTTTGTAATCCCTCCTATTTTTAATGAACCAGTGTGCCATGATTTGCCAAGTTTTGATGACTATGAGGATGTTTTCACTGAACAACCACCTGGCCCAGCTATTGTACTAATCCCCTCAGCCATTAATAGTCAAATGGTCATTGATTCACCTTTTTATGATGATTATGAAGATGATTTCCATGAACAGACTATTGAATACCTTATATTAGAGAAGTCCTTCACATCAAAGCAACAATAGTGTGTTTCAACCCTCATGTCATATCTTTGTTGCTGAAAAAGATGAAAAATATGATAATCTAATTTTAGAGGGTGAAAAACTGAGAAATTGGGACCATAAGACAAGTTATGATGAATATCCCTCACAATTAGAAGATAATACAGAAGAATGTAGTTTCCCAAGCACTTCTAATTGGGATGAACTTCCCTATCAACCCCATATTCCTCTTGAAGACACAAGCTTAGTTTCATCAAGCAGCCAAGATCAAATGCCATGTGATCAGATGAGAAAGTTTGAAATTAAAGAAAGACAAGAATCACTAAGTATTTTTTCTAATACACCTCATGACCAGTAGTGGACCAAAGCCATATGCATTGAGGATGAATCAGAAAATCAGCAAGCCATACAACAACCAAGAACAGTGGAGGAAGGAACTAATGCAATACTTTTCCTTTTTACACAAAGCAATGTCTTAGGGGCAAGTATTGATGATGTTTTTCAGGATCCATGTGCATCATGTCTGCAATCAGAAAGTGGGCCTAGGCTCAATTATTTATTCAATGGAAAGTGTATTGCCAAATGTTTCTTTGATGTGCCTTCAAGTAAGAATTATCTCTGGTGCTTAAGGAAGAACATTTCAAAGCTTCAAATAGTTGAAAAAATGATGAAATGGATTCATTGGTTGTTTCATGTAACTTGAATGCTTCATTTTCCCAATAATTAGAGTAGGTGTGTGTAATAAGCTTGTTGAACAAGCATCATTTTCATCATTTTTGTTAGTTTCAATTTTCATTTGCATTTAGTTTCAGTTGAAGTTCACAGATCAAAGAAGATTGCAGAGGTTAAAGGTTGGGAGCATCCCTAGGATAAGGCATTGAAACCACAAGAGTTCCTAGAGCCTCACAAGGAGGACTCTATCCCCCATGGAGCCTATGTTAGCACAAGATTGGTTTATGCCTCAGCGTTGCATAAATCCTTCATTATTCATTTTGGAAAATGAATACAATTGTTATGGGTTATTTTATTTATTTTGGGGAAAATTGAAATTATATTGGGTTATTCCCAATATCCAAGTTCAAGCATCAAAATCACTCATGGATTTTCACTACCCAATCGCATGCAGACACACAAGCGGGTGCTACCTAAATTCTAGCAGAAAACAAATTGTGTAGAGTTATTTTACCAGTTTTGAGTCACTAACCTAATACTTGGATTGTGAACAATTGAGAAGATATTTTTAAAAACGGGAGGAGGTTTTTATTCATAACATTCCAAAAAAAAAATGTCTCTCAGTTTTTCAAAATTTGTTATGGTTTGATATATATTAGACATAGAAGTGGTGCTACCGAATCTGCACAGCGGCGCTACTGAATTTCCTGTAGCAGACACGGTTTTTATATTCGCCTTGTTGGGAGGTTGCCACCTGTCAAGGAGGATTCGAATGGATTCTCAAGGATCAGTTAGATGTCAAGGGAAACATGCACCTAGGATTTATCTCCATCAAAGGCCTCATGCAATGAGGTGGAAACAATTTATTAATGACTTCCAACAAATTCCTGAAAATTAGCAGTTTGTTGGATTTTTGTCTCTTGGATTGTTGCCACCTATCTCCNACCTAGGATTTATCTCCATCAAAGGCCTCATGCAATGAGGTGGAAACAATTTATTAATGACTTCCAACAAATTCCTGAAAATTAGCAGTTTGTTGGATTTTTGTCTCTTGGATTGGTGCCACCTATCTCCAAGGCTTAGAATCCAATGGAGGAGATGGGATTAGACCTCCTAAGGTTATTAGTATGCTATTTTATATTTAAGGAAGGATATATCTCTTGGAGAAAGGTATTCATGAGCCAAGAGAGACTAGAGAGAGTAGGAGTAGGCAGTTTTTCTGTGTATGTTCATTTGTAAGCCTGTGGGCATTTTATGATTGTAAGCATTACTATTATTGGAGACTCATGAGAGCTATGATTCTAGATTGTAACTCTTCTATTTATATTTCTTCTTATTTGAATATATTTCAGATTTGAGGATCAAAGGTTGTCAATGATTTATGGATCCCTAAGCAGCAGAGGATCTGTTGTATTTTGCCCATCAGTCATTGTTTATATTCAAGTATTTGTTGATTCATTAAATTGAGAGGATCTCTATTTAGTGAACATTCTACCTTATGTTTTCCTTCTTCATTCTTCCACTTATTAGCATATAATCTTGTTTTCTGTTGAGCATCTTTTGTGCCTTCGATGAGTAGGATGTTTGTGACTCCATTGCCCATTGGTGTAGCCTACTGATCTACAATTTCCAGCCCTCTCTCTTTCTTTATCCATCTTGTTGATCCACTTATTCAAAACCAAAATTATCTTTTACATTCTGATGGGTGTTGAGCTTACACTTTAGCAGTCAAAGTGTGACTTTCAGTGCTAACAAGTTGGACGAGGAGGACTTGGAGAGGCTGTTGAAACTCCATCTATAGATTGTAAGTGTCTTTTTAATGTTCTCATTAATATATGCTTGGCCTATTTCCTTCTAGTTTATGTATCTTTACATATGCTTGTCTACTGTATATGAATTTGTTTAATCCAGTATGCTAGAGTAGGAGTTTCCTTGTGTCTATTTGATGTCCATGGTTTGCAAGTATCAAGCTGTGTGAATGAGTTTGGTGGTCAAGCTCAAATTGGAGTAGTAAGGACGAACATTGGAAATAGGTATGAATACCTTTCCTCCTTCTCTCTTTTCAACTAGTTAAGAAAATCTCAAAGGGATGTTAGTGTCCATTTGCATCTTTTTGTCTCGGTATTAGGGGTCTAGAATCCAAGGGAAGATCCACCTGTCCGCAGGGGGAATTATTCCATAATAGTACCTTGCCTTCCTAATGGAATATTCTAAGGTATTGGGTTCATCAAACGCAATTTTGTCTCGAAAGGATTGAGTTAGTCCAGTAATGAATCGTTGTATCTTTGTCTTTTCATCCTTGATGTAAGGTACATGCCTTATCATCTCAAGAAATTTGTTGGCATACTCATCCATGGTGAGATGTCCTAACTTGAGTTCGTAGAAATCCTTAGTTTTTTCATCATAGTAACTCTTAGATCAGTACTTATTCTTGAAATATTTCTCAAATTGTTTCCAGGAAAACTCGTTCTCACAGATTCCTTTCACATTTATAAGGTCCTCCCACCAAATGGAGGTCTTTCCATTCAAGTTGAAAATGGCTATTTAGGCCTTTAAGTTTTCAAAGTAGTCATGGACCTTGAAGTAATTCTTTAGGACAAATAGCTAAGCTTTTGCTTCTTCCCCCTTCTTCATATCCCCATCGAAAGTGGGTGGCTTGGCCTTCTTAAACTCTTCAGGGCCATGGCTCTTAGCTTGTTTTCTCCTTTTTCTTCTCCCCTGAAAAGGTGAAATAGTCGCACTGCTAGAAAATTCCTTGGAACTATCAATTTCCTCACTAGAGGATCCTTCGGGTGAACTCTCGACATTACCATGCTTCTTGGCTCCATGTATGGCCTTCTTTGAGGTGCTTCTTCTTATGTTGTTATTTCCCAGGCCATGCTTTTGTATCTCGTGTGGAATTTGGTTTTTCTTAGTATTATGTTCGTCCACATTACTGGCCATTGACCCCTGTTGCAATTGCCTTTGTATTATGATAGTCTTTGCAACAAGATTGCTTTAATTTCAGTTTGTTTCTCATGTTCTTTTATCATCCTTTCATTGTTTTCTTTACAAATTTGTAATTCCTCCATAAGGATTCTTACAGTTTCAACTAAATCTAGAGGGGTGTCCATCACTCTCCTCTCATCATATTCTTCTTCTCTATTATGGGATCTCTCTCCCAACTCAAGGTGTTGTTGAGGACAAGATATGAATTGATCTTACTCAAGCATTTTCAGACTTTACTTGGCTAAAGTAAAGTAGACGGGAATATCACCCTATGTTTATAGCCAACAAAAATATATATCCTAACTCACAAGTATTAATTACAAGTGCTTAGGCTAGTCTTTTATCAACAAAAAGCATGTTGGAAATTCACTTTTTATGTATTTTTCTGAAAATATCAGTTGTTGAAATAAATGTAAGAACATAAGTAAAGACACCAAGATCATAATCAATATATATGAGACATAAATCAATCCCTTATTTCATTCCAATTCACCAAAGAGTCATTGTCTTTACAAAACTTCACACAGAAATCTTGGACCAAAGTCAAACTTAGAAATCCACGATGGAACATACAAAAGGACCTCTGACAGAAAACCAAAACTGAACTCTAAAAGCTAGAGTAGCTTGCCACAGATTGCTACCCACTCGACTCTGCACAATAGCCTGTATTAGTCATGAAATTTAATTCACAAATAGACAAGTCTACACAGACTATCAAAGATAGATCAACACCTCTGAAGAACAAGTGTCAGAATGATTTGATTCAACCCTGAATGTTGTTGTCTACAATAAGACCATGCTATCACAAAAGAGAATTAGGCTATGATGAATATATGAATGAATGAAAATTGAACTATCTCAACATAACTCAAAGAGAAAACCTTAGCATGCTTTGTGCTTCTATCCTCCTCCTGTTCCTCCCCTTAGTTCAGCTTTTAACAATTTAGAATCGATTAGAGTAGTTGAACTAACTTATTAGTTAAGCTAACATAAGGCCTTAACTAACTTTAGTTAAGGAAGGGGGGAAAAGTAATAATCATAATAGGTTCATAGTTAAATAATAACTAATAGATGGGACCCCCTTGTGACTCCCCTAGTTACAACAATCATTCCATCATAACATAATCCATTTGTTAAGCAAACACACCCCCTGTGTCTCCCTTCAAAACATATTTTCCTTTGACCATTTTAGCTCATAAAACTTGAAAATAATTCAGACTAATACTCATATATCCAAAATAAAACATGTTTTCCAAAATCCATGGAGTCCACTGTCATAAAACAATAAATGACATAAAAATTAAAACCCATATTTTCCAGTCTGTGAAGCAACCCTTGGTTGTTGTTGTCACCTCCTGATTTCCCTAAAATTGCCTTAAGCTAGACAGAGCCTTTAGGATTTATCTCACTAATCACATGGGAACAATCATCCCTTAGATGCATCGGTGAAGACATGGATTTTTCAGAGTCATCGGAGGGTGAGGAAGGAGCAGCAACAACTTTTCCTTTATCAGTTGCATGGTGGGCTTCAGTCTTCAATCTCTTGTTGGCATGGGAGGATTGCACTGTCGAGTGGTTAGGGGCAGCTTGGGAAATGGGGTTCAAAGGTGGCAGAGCAGGCAAGGCTAAGTTTGGCCATCCACGGTGTTGGGAGACTATCGAGTGAACAATCTTCTGCCACCCATCGTTTTCAGAGACTTCGGTCTGTAAAGAGACATGAGGAGGCACAGGTATATCGGGGGCTTGAGGGGCTTGGAAGGGAGGCCTTTCAGGCCTCGGTTGGACTATTCCCTATCCAATCCAATTAAATAACCCAGCATGGAACAATTGGCCAAGCTCTTTAGAATCAACATCAAAATGTATTGAGAACCTAGGCCTCCTTGGGCCTCGGTTCTAGTTACCTCTACCTTTGTTTCCTCGGCCATGGCTTCCCTAACTAAAAAAATTCATCCTACATATGTTAACAATTATAAAATAGTACTTTAAATAACCATGCATGACAACTCCTTAAAAATACGAAATAGATTTGGCTCAGAATGTATTAGGCTCATGCAATCCAATCCATACAAATTGTTCTAATGTTAATCAATGAGCAGGGGGGTGGAAAAAATGTTTAGGGATACATGAGGGATTTGTAATTTGCGAAAAAATGATATAATGAAAGGGAAGAGATATGGTCATTGATCAATGATAACAACAATCAACTATAAGCAAACCAATAAACCTCACTGCAATCCACACAGAATTTTGTCATTTCTATCCAATATAACAGTGAAATTTTCTTAGTTGTGATCAATATCAGAACAGGGGGTGAAAAGTGAATATGGGATATGTGAGGGGGTTGTAATTAGCGGAAAATGAGATAATGAGAGGGAAAAAAAAAAGTTTAATGTTCATGAGATTAATCAAGCAATCCATAACATCAACCAACAATCATATGACTGAGTAGTAATTCCTGTGTATTTAACTAGTTCACTGTCCAATAATAAAATATTCAATACAACGCCATTACGAAACACGAGTACTTCACAAAATTTGTAAGAGGTTGTGTTCCTTTTATTCGTACATTCTGCATGTTATAATAGTCAACAACGACACTCAATCTGTAACCATTAATATCCATCATTTTCATACATTTCCCCAATCCACGTTTGTATTTGAAAGTAGTGTTTCCAAAAAATAATAATGAAGACTCTACTTTTGTTAATAGATCCAATCGAGATGTAATGGTATCTATTACCATTCATATATATGTAGTAGAAAAATCAAAATGATCAATACCTCACATATCACGCCTAAAAGGCAATTGACTATAACCAACAGTCACTATTTAGACACACGCTCTGCAAAAGCCAATTTCTGAAACCCTGTAACCATGTCACTGTGTAACAAATATCTTAGTGCGACTTAAAAATGAGCCAAACATCCCACACAATTGTCATCAATAGTGATCAATTGCAAAAAGACAAATGCACTTAGAATTCAGGGGTATCACTAGCATACAAAGTAAGGCATCCATATTATACGTGGTGCACAACTGAGAGGATTCCACGGTGTCATAATTCCCATAACCACACATCAATATATAACCACGATATAACTCAAAAAAAATTCAGCCTGGGCCATTTATTAAGTCACATGTGAGTGACCAGGCCACACACATTCAAGTGTATTCTACCAATGACAAGAGATGCAGTAAACATATCCAATCCAAACTTCTAATTCTCAGAACATCACCTACAGGACACGACATGTGTGAACCACACCAAACCCCTGTGATAAAAAAAATGAACTAAATAACCAACACGCCCGTCATCAACAGTGGTCAATTTGCAATCAATAATGCACTTAAATCTTAGTGGATATCATGAAAACAAGTCATCCATACTACGCACAGTGTGCAACTGAGAAAACTTCATGGTGCAACAATCCCGCTAATCACACAACAACATACGACCATGATATAACTCAATAAATCGTGTCGAGCTATTGATTTATCCAATCGTGATTGACCAATCTATGCACAGTTAGGTTTATTCAACCAACAACAAAAGATGCAATGGGTATACCCAGTCCAATAATTTACTTTGCAAAACACCCTATATAGAATGCAGGTCGCATTCTATNAACTGCATGCTCTGAGTCGATGTACCTAGCAGCTAGGTTTCGCTCATGAGTTCTAATAGGGGCGACGAGCCGCCACCTCTCTCTGCTGTCGATGCCTTCAAACGCCTTCTCATCACTGAAGGAAAAATATCGGCCTCTGACCCCCACTCCAAGTTCTTCAAAAACTTGGATGAAATTCCTTCAATAGCCCTCCCCCCGAAGCAACCCATGCAGATCGAGCATTGGTGGGTCAGTTTGTTGGGCTCTGGCCTTCACCATGCATCACTGAGAATTGGATCCAGAAAAACTGGCGGCCCCTAATTTCCAGCAGTGTCACCTGCTACGTGGTTGGGTGAGGGTTCTTCATTTTTGAATTTATCTCCAAGGATGACCGAGATCTGATTTTCAAAAATGGGTCGTACTTCATGGGCCCCCAAGGACTTTACCTCAACCGTTGGATGCCAGACTTTGACCCGGAGCTAGATGTACCTAAGGTGATCCCAGTGTGGGTCAGACTTCCTAACTTATCGATCCATTATTGGTCCACCTCATCAATGCAGGCCATCGACAATGGGCTAGGTAAGTACATTGACAAAGCTAACCCCAAAGAACAATACTCTTGTGCATGTATCTGTGTTGAAGTTGATCTAGAAGTGGGTCTTCTAAAAGCACTAAAGTTGACAGTAGGAGACTGGCAACATTACCAGAAGCTCGACTATGAACAACTACCTTTTAAATGTCGACACTGCCATGAGTATGACCATTTCCAAAAAAACTTCCCAAAAATCCCCCAAGCTCAGCAAGAAAAAGACCTGGACGAAGGATGGAAACAGCCCAAAAGACACAATTCAAACAAACCAGGTTTCAGATGAGACATGAAAGCTCCAAACCCCTCCTCACCAAAAAAAAAAAGACCCTCCAAATAAAACCCAACCTGAAACGAGCAACAACCCCGAGGTCCATGATGAACCAAAAGTCGAAAGGAACATCCTAGAAGCTGAGCCAACTCTGATCCAGATCCAACCAGAAAAAGAAAGCCATGGGCCTAACCCGCCACCTAATGCATACACCCCCAAGGAGGTAATCCATACGGGCTAGGGATCAGAGGAATATCTGTCAGAAGAAGAGGAAGGGGAAATAGATCCGAAAACAAGCACAAAAAAAACCTCAAAAAGGGGAAGGAAAACGACAAAAGAACAGAGAGAAGTTGAAACCTATAAAGACAAGATACAGGGGGGACAATCAACACTGGATGGAATGATCAACCCAAGAACAGCGAGGCAATAGGGGCAGTTCCATAAAGGAGGCGCCACCACCA
>JASDQU011314123.1:12515-24515 GCA_032191745.1 Picea mariana
TGCAAGGGCCACCCAGAACTAATCTGTGGTGGAGGATTTGTCTCAAAACCCTTGTGCGATGTCTACTTTGGAAGTCCTCCAAATCTTCCCTTCCCAGAGAAAGGTTCTGTTAGCTACTTTAGGATCTGTTGAGACTTGTAATCTGGGTACGATCATGCTTGATACAACTGAATTAAAACCTCGTCTCCCTTACCACATAGCATTCCAGATAGTAGTGGCTTACACCACAAAAAATTTTACTCGAAAAATTTTATGCACGGTGGTTGATGAGGGTGCCTCAACATGTGTAATGTCTATGGCATGTTGGAAGGCCATTGGCTAGCCCGCATTGTCTCCATAACCTACTCTTATTACAGCTTTTGACGGTCGTTCATTTTGACCACATGGCATTATCCCCTCTTTTCCCATGCAGTTAGGAGGGAAAACCATGTGTGTCGAGGTTGAATTGGTTGATGCATCTCTCAACTACAATCTCTTTTTAGTGAGGAGTTGGACCTATTCTATGAAACCAGTAGTCGCTACAATTTTTCGGGTCTTGTTGTTTCCACACAAGGGTCAGATTGTGACCATTGAACATTTGTCTTTCTCCCATCCTAACCCTTCATTTGGGGGCATCTGCAGTCCCAATGATAACCCTCAACCCAACATCATCAACATAGGGATTGATTTGTTCCCACCTTTGATGGGTACTTTCGATTACCCACCTCCTCAAGGTGATTTTAATTTCATATCTAACCACCATAAGGTTGAGATTTTCCAAGCTTCGTCATTTTGCATGACTTACTTCAATGATCTATCGATTCTTCCTTACCCATCAGCCACGATGGAAGGGACAGGGCACCATGGTATGTCCATGCCCTTGTCCATGGCAGAAGTGGCGTACTCTTTAGTCTAGGAAGCTTCTGTCGACCCCGATCCGACTCCCACACAAGAGTTAGATCTGATTCTAGAGCCTATTTGGGATAAAGGTTCCCTCGCTGATACAGATTCTTTACACTTAGTATTTCCCTCAGACAAAGAAATCATTGAAGCAATGACTAGTATGGACAAACCCTGGGACGATCTCCATCACATATCTTACTTCCTCCCAGACTTACGAAAAATTGAAGCAAGGGAATTCACTTTGACTATGATTGGAGATAGGTCTTGTCCTATCAATCCTTTAGCTATGCATGTTGTTTATGATGAGGTTAATATGAAAACCATTGCTGAAACTATACCTATTAACATCTCTAGAACCCCTGGCATCGTGGAGAATGTTTTCGTCAGAGCTAACTGCTCCCCCGAAGAGTTTCGAATCTACACAGATTTATTTAAGGAATTCCACAACATTTTTTCTTGGTCTTATGAGGAAATTTCAGGCATCGATCCAAAAATTGTTGAACACGAAATCATGAATTATCCTGACGCTAAGACGGTTTAGTAGAATCTTTGTCTGGTTAATCCTAATAAAGAAACAACTATTAAGTTTGAAGTAGAAAAAGCACTCAAGGCAGGTTTTATCTACCCCATCCATTTGACTCAATGGGTGTCAAACCTCGTGCCAGTTGACAAAAAGTAGGGTACGATTTGCGTATGTACAGACTATTTGAACAAAGCCTATCCAAAAGATAATTTCCCCACACCATTTATTGACTAGATAGTCGATGAATGCACAGGTTGCGAGGCCTTTTCTTTCATGGATGGTTTTTCAGGATATAATCGGATACAAATCAAACCCGAAGACCAACACAAAAAAACATTCATTTGTCTGTGGGGTATATTTGCGTATCGCAAGATGCCTTTTGGTTTGAAAAATTCTAGAGCTACCTTTTCAATGTACCATTTGTTTTTCTTTCTAGGATCTCAAACATATCTTCGAGGCCTACCTAGATGATTTAGCATCACGATCTCGTAAGAGAAATGATCATCCCACACACCTCTGACTTATCTTTGAGTGATGTTGCTACTTTAGGATTCGCTTGAATCCCAACAAATGCAGTTTTTGCATGACATCGGGTCATCTGCTAGGTTTCATAGTTTCAACAACAGGGATCATGGTCAATCCTCTCAAGGTTGAGGCAATCGTTCAGTTGCCTTCCCCACTTACAATCCTTCAACTTCAGAGTTTACAGGGAAAAGCAAACTTTTTGCAGCATTTCATCGCAAGCTATGTCAAGATCACAAAGGGATTTATGTGTTTATTTAAGAAGGACGTTCCTTTTCATCGGGTTGAAGACTCTCAACACTCCTTTGAAGCATTGAAACATGCCCTCACAACTGCCCCTCTACTTCGGCCACCCAATTATAACAAATATTTCTTATTGTACTTGGCTGCAACAGAGTTGACCATCAGTATGGTCTTAGTTTAGGAGGATGATTTTCTCTCAGAATATGTGATTTATTACTTGAGCCGAGGCCTGGTTGGACTGGAACTCAATTATTCTCACATTGAAAAACTTGCGTTGGCAGCAGTTCATGCTATCCAACGGTTTTGTCATTATATTTTGTTTTTCAAGACCGTTGTCATTGTCGTTTTGAATCCATTTTAATACATGTTGACACGATGGGTAATCAACGGAATGATTAGTAGATTGATAGTTGTCCTCCAAGAATTTGACTTAGATTTTGTTTCGGTGAAATCCAAAAAGTCATTGGTCTTTGCAGAACTCATCTCAAAACTTCTGATCGATTCAGGTGATGTTATGCCCGAAGAGTCACCTATTCAAGGAGACATGTTTTTGATAACATCTTCAAACCCCTGGTATGGCGTTATACTTGTCTATCTCCAGAATTTGAAGTTCCCTGCCTCTGCTTCTCATGATGAGTGTCGCCGTATACACCATCAGGCCAAGAACTATCTCATACTCAAAGATACTCTGTATCGTCGAGGTGTAGATTGCATCCTTCACCAGTGCCTCACTCATGAAGAAGCGGAAATCATGCTTAATGATTGCCATACTGGAGCATGTGGCGGTCATTTGTCTGGATTGGCAATAGCCCNAAAGGTTCTACGAGTTGGTTAATTCTGGCTGACACTAATCAAATATTGTATCACATCAGTCAAGAAGTGACACCCGTGTCAAATCTTCTCACGGAAGATGAGGGCACATCCCACTCCCATGTTTCCCGTCATCACCGTTGGCCCCTTCACCAAGTGGGGGATTGATTACACTAGCTACAACCCTCCTTCAGCAAGGGGGAACCATTATATCATCATAGCAGTAGACTACTTCACCAAGTGGGTCGAAGTTATGCCAACGTTCAAACATGATGGTGAGACTGTCGCCCTCTTTTTGTTTAACCATATTATAGAATGGTTCGATGTCCCAAGAGAGATTGTCACTGACCATGGCAGTCACTTTCAGAGCACAATGATGACTGAGTTAACACCAAAGCTTGGGTTGAGGAAAGAACATTTGTCACCCTACTACCCTCAAGTGAATGGTCAGGTGGAAGCTGTCCATAAATCTCTTACGACCATCCTACAACGAATGATCAATTCAAACAAGTCAAATTTGCATTTGATGTTATACTTGACATTATGGGTCTGTCAAACGTCTGTTAAGACTGCAACTAGTTTCTCACCTTTTCAACTCGTTTATGGGCTGGAAGAAGTCTTGCCTATAGAGTGCTAGATCCCATATCTAAAGTTAGCAGTACAATTATATCCAGACACTTCACCACTTGAACATCATTTATTATACATCGAAAAGCTCAATGAGCAGCGTCGGGATGCAACCTTGGCCAATGAGGCTCACAAACAAAAATTCAAGTGTCAATATGATCGATCTGTTCATCCTCGAATTTTCTCGAAAGGCGACCTTGTCCTGGTCTATGACCAAGATAAGGACCCCCTGGAAGCAGACAAGTTCAAACCCATGTGGTTCAGACCTTTCATTGTAAAAGAGGTTCTAAAAAAGGGTGCTTATTGTCTGGTATACTTTGAGGGAAATGCTTTGGCAGAGCCTAGAAATGGGCTCTACCTCAAGGAGTATTACTCATAGGTAGGTCACCTTGGGTAACTTTTTGTAACATATGTATAGTTCCTGTACATTTGCATTTTTAGTCTTCACCCTTTTTGGTTTTATGGACATGTCATTTTGATGTCATCTTTTTCACTATGGAATATGTCAAGTGAATCAGAGATGTTCATTGGGTTTGCGAATGGCGCTAGCAGACACACTCAGAGGCTTGATTCTGCAGCTTGGGTAATTTATACACCTCAATGTCAGTTGTTATCTTCAGGAGGTATCTGTTTAGGTGACACCACAAACAATGTTGTTGAATACAGTGTAGTTCTAGAGTTGTTGCGTGATGCTTTGTCACATGGTATTTCTCATCTCCGGGTATATTTAGATGCTCAGCTAGTTGTGTCTCAGTCAAATGGAGTGTACCACATTTATGTTCCTACTCTACACTGACGGTTCCTTAGGGTACGTCTCTTAGAATGAATATTTGATTACATTACGTATATCCATGTTCCTAGGAGATTAAATCAAGTTACAAAAGCCCTAGCTAATCATGTATTAGATTGGCACATTGCACACATGTAAAGAAAAGCACACACATGCACATGTAAATACATTGGTAAAATAAATGTAGTCTGTAAACACATAAAAAGACATAAAATCCATATATAATATAAAAATATCAAAGTACATGCGTGGGCACAAGCACCTCAAAAATATGTCCAGTAACGAGTCATGGGGCTTATGCCCTCAAAAACATACAAATAGTGGCCTCAGCACGTGAAAATTCCATCCTAACTAAGGAAAGGGCTTGTTGGCCCTATTATAATGGTCAAAGGTGTTTTCCAAACATCAAAAAAGTTGAACCCACATCCATGGTTCCCCCACTACATGAGGCTGCATAGACAATGACAAATCCTCAATCTCTGCTACATAGATGATGACAAATCCTCGATTTCTTCCATGGGGACTGTGCGAGTGAGCAAGGTAAAGCTTCACTCTACTCATCTCAAAACTCTCTTAGCCTCACCAGCTAGAGGTCCTCTTGCTGTTGCTGGTCTGTCAACTGTGGTTGGGGTGGCCTCTGGTCAAGGACATCGCATGTTCCTCGAAAAGTCCACTAGTTTCACTGGCCCCACATCTGCACATAAAAAACACAAATCTGTTAGATACTCTACCATTTATAAAAAAATGATATATATAAAAACAACATTAAAAATTAAATAAATTTTAAAAAGAAAAAAAAAACAAGCTTACCCATCTCTCCTTGCTCCTCGTTGGGAGGTACCGGTATCTCAGGATCTCTAGAGAAGTCAATCCCGGCATAGGGGTAGTCCTCTATAACCGGAATCTGTCATAGCCACCAAGCAAAGAACTTGTCATCAAAGGCCTCAATGGTCCTCCCTCCCCTCTGTCGCAGCAACAACGCCGCCCATATGCATAGTGTAGGGTGAGAGGCCTTATGCCCTCGTATCACCTCTCTAGGACTAAAACTGGGCACTCTCTCAAAGAAGAAAACACAAATAATTGTCCCAAACCTGAAGTTCCTCTGATTTCGCATTCGACACTCTGTTAATTGCCTCTTCATACAATCCAATAATGTGGTGCTCGAGTAAAATATTTGTGCATTTAAGCACTGAACTGCACAATTAATGTGTGCATGGGAAGCCTGATGCAAATATGCAGACCCAATAATCCACCCAATGAGCAACACTATCACTTTCACTGATGCGTTTGAGATCTTGCTTATCGGCACCTGCGAGCTCGTTCTATCAGTGTCGGCTTCACAATGGAGTCCAATCAACTCTGATATGTTGTCAGGCCCGGAGGGAAAGGTACAAAAATTGACTGGTTCCCCTCTACTTGAGAGGCCAGTCAGAAAGTATATATCCTCTATCATTGGAGCCAGTGAATGCCCCTCTAGCATAAAGGCCTCTGTGTTGGGATGCCAATAATCCACCAAGGCATTCAGTAGCCTAGGTTGTGCTCGCATGAAAGGACAATGGAAAAACTTTAACAAACCACACTGCAACAATGCAGCAAGAGCATTAGGGTCCTCATAGACCAACACATCAACATCCTCATGTTCTCTTTCTCTCCAGTGAACATACATCCTACAAATAGACAAAGTTCAGGAGGGTTAACTCTTGTTTTTTCTTAATTTTTTTACACTAAATGGAAGGTCCACGTGGGTTGTAGTGCTCACAGTAGTGTGTACACTTGAGCTTTCATAAGGCAGCCCGCGTGTACACTTGGGCTGTCATAGGACAACCCACGTGGACCCATGGATGACCTTTTAAAGACCGACGTCCCTCCAAAAAATGAACTTAAATGCATAAAGAAAGAATTATATTGTAAGAGGAGATAGTGTATACTTACTTGGTCCAAGTGGATGGTTGTTTCATCCACTGAGGCTCCCAGAATCAACTCTTTTCACAAAGGGGTAGTTTTGGATTTTAGTCAATTTCTCAATTAGCAATGGTGATAATGAGTTGCCATCTTATATTTATAGACATTTTGGCCTCTTTTTGTCAATTCTTGGACCCTTTTGTCATTTTTTCTAAACTTAAAATCATAGAGTATGGTTCAAGAGTTTTCTTTGGATAGTCATGAGAAGTGTTCTTTGGGTATTGGGAAAATTTTTGGAGTTTTGGGTTGTTTTGAAGGTCCTTTGGTAAAAAGCCATTTTTTCCAACTCGTTGGATTTAAGATAGGATTCCACCTCCACTTTCCGCATCTTGCTATCTTTTCTACTTTTCCATAGGATCAATCCCACCAAGTTGCGACACGAAACCATCATTGCTTCTTTAGGAGTGTCGTAATTTAGTGGTAGAGCCTACCTTAACATGGATGCCCTAGGTAGATCTTGGTTTCGTTTTGGTGTCCATGTTATCACTAACAACTATAGGCCCGGGAGTCCTTACTAGTTTTTCCTGATTATGAGTTTGAGCCTCATTTGCATGGTTCCTTATCACTCTTCACCTCACCCTCCAGACTCCCAAAACTTAACGGGTCTTCTTTTAAGCTCTTTTCAGACCCTCTAAACATGAAAAGATTGTCGAGCAATCTTGTTGACCTTCACGCTTGCTAAACTGAAATTTGAAGTCACATCCGTTCAACGGTAGTTTACCACTTTTTCGGTCTAGATGGTCAGTTGTACGAACAAAGGTATACTCTAGGAGCCTCGGTTCTATAGAAGAGTATTCTCAGGTATAATTTTAACCCTTTTTCAGGCCTGAGGGACTACATTTATGAAAAAGGAACCCCCACAAAGTCCATAGTTAAGCTCTTTTCAAACTTCCTAAAATTGAAAAGATCACCGAGTGACCTTATTCTTTCACACTCGTTAAAATGGTCCAGAAGAACATTCCTAACGGAGTCTATAGTTAAGTTTTATTCAGACTCCTTAAAAATGAAAAAATTGTCAATTGATCTTGTTTTTATAACACTCGTTAAAATGGTTTTGAATAAACATCTTTTCGGTGTTAGTTTACCCTTTTTTTCGAGCTGACTAGACTACCTTCGAAAAAGTTACCCCAATGGAGTCTCCTTTTACATTTTTTTAGACTCTCTAAAAATGAAAAAACATCGAGCTTACCTTCTCTAGGCTTGTTAAACTTACATCAAAGGACATTATCATTATGTCTTGTTAACCACATTTGCATTCCTATGTCTTTATCCTAATGACAGCTCCATGTTGCTCTAAAATGAACCATCTGAAACATGCCTCATAATGCAAGCCTTGTAGCACTGTGGCTTTGCGTTTTGACACCTTAAACCTGGGAGGGATGTTTCTGAGTTTCCTTGCTCTGAACATCAGTATTGTTCTTGCGCTTAAAAATAGTATGTTTGCGACACTCGTTCCTCCTTTTTAACGTATCATTCTTTTATTCTTTTTCCATGATTATTGAAAAAGACAAAAAAAAAACAAATATACCCCAAAAAAAGGAAGGGAAAAGTATTTTATTTTATTGGAAGCACAATGAGTCACCCTTGGAAAAAGCACATCCTTCCGTTTGTTCGTCAAGATCTGGGATTTAATATGAACTTAGGAAGATGTTATCGCTACATAGAGTTGTGTCCTCCTCCATTTGGTTATTCTTCCAAACATATGGAGAGTTTGTGTTGCCTCCTACATCGTGAACTTATTTCAATGCCATGCTGCCTGAGTTTCATCATTTGTCGTGCTATTGTCCAAGGGAACCTTTTACCAATCCTGAGTCGGTCCCTCTGTAGTTTGTTTCTTTCCCTCATGCCCAACCATCCTAAAAGTCCAATCAAGTATTTGTTCAAAATCAATGAAGCCTTCAGTATGATCATCAAGATCCTCTAGTCCATGCCCGACGAGCCATTGAAGACCTTTGGGTAGTGAAGTCATACACTCATATTACACTCCTACCCAAGTTTTGAAGATTTTGAAGTTGTTGCTTGAGCTTTGAAGACCTCATCTCCATCCATTAGACCTTATTATCTTCTAGAAGATGAATATTATACATGTATATATTTTTTATTTCTATATGTAGATCCAATGTGTATTCCTTGTGGATACACCTTATATAGTTATATGACATGGATATGCAGTTTATTTGATTGGAAGCCATGATTTTATTTCATCCGGAGCATGGGTATGCCCACCTCGATGAGATAATTGTTATTTTGCAGATGTCACCTCCCGATTTCTGGTCCCTGGGCTCACTGCTTTGGTACGTTGATAAAGATTGATAATGTATTTCGTCCATCATATGCTCTTCTGACCTCACACAATAGGGGGCATCTGTTATAACCCTAATTTGTACCAGACATGCTTACCTGGCATCATGCCATCTCATATTCCTTCTTTGCCAAGCTAGTACTGAACAACTATTCTTAAAAGCACCCTTTTTAAAGGCACACGTGCCCTTCTCCACTACAGCTGGTGTGTACACTCTAGGTGACCCACTACAATCATTGTGTACACGTTGTATGGCCCACTATAGCTTGCATGTACCTACAAAAGCACGAAAAATGGAAAGTTGTTGACGGAACACACAGTTTTGGGTAAGTTAACTAAACGTTTTGACCATGCATGGCCAGTCACTTGACCAAATACCTAGCTCCTTCTAGCCTATAAAAGAAGGGGTAGGGGTCCCATTTGGAAAGAGGAAAAATCATAGTAAAGAAACTCTACCCAAATTAGAATTCCCCTTGCCTCAACCTTTTGCAACTATTGTGTGAAGAGAAGCATATACAGAAGCAGTTGGAGCACATTTGAAGAGGAGCCCATGAACAGATTCGAGGAGCAGTGGTCGATCTCACCATTGTAAGGTATTCTCATGAGGTTAATAAAAGAAGTACTTTTCCCGTCCCACCATATGAGGTTTTCATTGTTTGAATATTGATTACATGTTGATTAAATCTCTAACCCGTTAGGTCATAGATAAAATGCATGTGGAGTTTTTCGTTTGTATTTTGTGAATGTAGGTCAACATTGGGAGGAGAGTTGCAGTCGAAGAGTGACCAATCATGAAAAGGGATCAACATCGAACATGGAAAATAAGGTATGACAATTTGATCTCTTTAACCTTGTATTTGTATATGAATAATGGGGTTTAGGCATGGGATGATGGTAGAAAGTAGGAAGCTTTAGGTAATTTCTGCATGCATGATAAAAGCCTTAGTGCTAGTCCGTAGGAGGGATTTTCCACCCACAACAACCATAGACCATATCACTTCGAATCATGCCATGTACCATAAGATAAACCTCATGTATATGCCAATATAAAAAAGAGGTTCCTATAACAATGAACCATAAATACCATATACCAAGTACCAAGAGTATGTCTCAAGCATATAAAAATATCACCTAACCCATATGAAATCATGTACAATCAAAGGCCTCCAAGACATGCCTTAAGCATGTTCCATACTATCCAAGATACAAGCCTCAAACAAATACATAAAATACATACCTTTACTCATGAAAACCTGAAGCACACCATCTCAGATCGTATAACAACTCTGCTATACCATCAAACCTTGTTGCAACTTAACCAACCATTCTTCACTACTAAATATGATCAAATTTGACACACTTTTTCATTTCTATTGTGACACTTTTTCATTGAACTTGCCATGAAAGCGAGTCTTATTTTTCATGGATGTTTCTTCATCACTCTATCGACCACCTAGAACTCATCCTGGAAATATCCACAAAATATGGTTGCCACATGTCACTTGTTTGGTAATAATTTCTTCCATCTTTTTTTTTTACAAACATTCCTCTATATAGTGACACACATCTTCTTTTGTTGCCATGAAAATGCTATATTTGCCACAATTTTTCATTGCTATATAGACGAAAAATAGTGGCAAAACACAAATGAAAATTTGTTGTTGCCACGAGAATGCTATATTTGGCATGCTTTTTCGTCTCTATATAGATGAAAAATCGTGGAAAAACAAAAACAAAAAGTTTTTGTTGCCACGAGAATGTTATATTTGCCATGATTTTTCGTCGATATATAGACAAAAAATCGTGTCAAAACAAAAATGAAAAGTTTTTTGTTGCCACGATAATGCTATATTTTCCATGATTTTTCGTCGCTATATAAACGAATGTTTGTGGAAAAATACAAATGGAAAGTTTTTGTTGCCACAAGAATGCTATAGTTGCCACGATTTTCCATTGCCAAATAGACGAATGTTTGTGGAAAAATACAAATATAAAGTTTTTCTTTCCATGAGAATGCTATAGTTTCCATGAGAATGCTATAGTTGCCACAATTTTTCGTCGCTATATAGACGGATGAAGTCACTCCTGGACTACTATCAGGAGCAGAGCCCGATGCCCGTCAGTTTTATGTCACAATGGTTTATAGATGGGGTGACCGAATGGAAGCCAACTCAAAACACTATCGTTCCAACTCCGAAACTAGGCTAGGCATGCATGGGTGAGTGAGGTCTTATATAAACTTCAGACAGTGGGTTGTAGTATATGGTGAAGCAGGCGGAAGGCTTATATAAGAGAAAAGTAGAGGTCTGGTACTAACATCGAGTTACTAACAGACTATAGAAGAAGACGTTTGAAGGCAATATCATCTTACATTCAAACGCAAAACCAGGGAATACAATCATACAATGGTGAACCTTTCATCATAACACAACTACAATGATTCACGAGAATCAGTCAATCACGAACTCTTTGGTAAGAGAGGAAAACATAGATGAGATAGGAAAACTGTTTGTCATAAAACAAGAAGTCTCAAATACAAATGCATACCCAGAAAACTAGAATATTTGTTAAACCTTTACAGTAGGGAGCTCTGCTCTACCATCAATAGATACAAAAATGGCGAAAACTCCTACATATACTCAAAGTAACCACAACAACAAAATAAAGACGTTGCATTAAGAGATTTGCGTCTGCATGGCTTTTGACAACCTGCACCTGCAGTCTCTGAGGGATCATGCACCTATGGCAGACGCAATCGGACTTCTGACAACTTCATGGGTAAATTGACATGCCTTTAATTCGTCGCCGGACTTTCCCATTATGGCAGAGAAGATGTCTAACCACCACCAACTACCTTAATAACTGCTTTATTGGGATTGAGGATAGCTCAACCAACTCGGCACCTTTGGGATGCGGAAGGCTCCTCGCACTGCCACGTGGAATAACTGAACAGCTTGATGAATAGGCGTGGAGGCCAGCGCGAAGGATGGGGCGCATTATGGGAGTGGTGGCGCCAAGACTATGAGGGTGAGACGAGAAGTGACAAAGTGCGGGAGATGTGGCAATGGAAGGCACACGGCGAAAGCCAATAAGAAAAAGGAGGTAGGAGGTGGAATGTGATGAGCACGATAAGGCCGACGTGGAAGTGAGCGGGATAAAAGATGGATGGTGAGTGGATGATGAGGTGGAGGAAGAGACCACATGGATCAGAAGAAGGAAGGTCGATAGACATCGGAGGATGAGGAAGGGATAAAGGGAGCGAGCCCCATCACATGGCCAGGAGGAGAACAGATGGCAAGGGGAAGGATGGTACAAAGATGACACGACAGGAAAAGGGGG
>JASDQU011314124.1:0-21839 GCA_032191745.1 Picea mariana
ATGCTTATCGTTTCCACTTTCTAGAAATGTTGATTACTGTTAAGAAGACTATGAAGACGACTTCTGAATAGAAGCTTAGTGCCTCTTACATAATCAGCCTTAGAATAGGTTTCATGTTCACTGTTTTGACCATTTAGAAAACAAGTGCTGATCATTGTCATGAGAGCTATGAAGACGACTTCTGAATAGGAGCTTAGCATCTCTTTCACCTTCAACCTTAGAATCAGTCTTTGGGTTATCTCCATAAAAGATAAAACTATCTCTAAAATCCATATACTTTGGACATGCCTCTAAGTCTTACAAACACCGGATTGATAATAAATGCACTCTAATTTACTTAGGTAGATCTAGAGCTCAACAGCCATAAAAGCAGAAGTTGAAAAATTGTTGAAATCTAGCTTTATTTATCCTATCCCCTTGACAGAATGGGTTTCTAACATCGTCCTGGTTGCTAAAAAACAAGGAACCATTCGTGTTTGTGTCGATTATAGGGATCTCAACACGGCTAGTCCAAAAGACAATTACCCTACACCCTTTATCGACCAAATCATTGATAATTGCGTTGGCAGCATTATATTTTCTTTCATGGATGGATTCTCAGGGTATAACCAGATTGATATTCTTCTAGCCGATCAACATAAGACAACCTTCATCTTTGCTTGGGGGACATTCACTTATCTAAAGCTACCTTTTAGCCTTAGAAACTCTAGTGCTATTTTCCAATGGGCCATGTTGTATGCCTTCCACGATATAAAACAGATTGTGGAGCCTTACCTCGATGATTTACCCTCTCATTTTTCCATTAGACAAGACTATATTGGTCATTTATGGGCCATTTTTCTTCAATGTCGGTTTTACAATATCCGTTTGAACCCTCACAAGTGTATCTTTGTTTTCAAATCATGTCAACTCCTTGGATTCATCATTTCCAAAGACAGGATTAGGGTGGCTCCCTTGAAAGTCAAAGCTATTCTTTCTTTACCTCCTCACAACAATCTAACCCAACTACAAAGTTTGCAAGGGAAAGAAAACTTTCTTCGTTGTTTCATATGAAATTATGCCGAACTCACTAAAGGATTTATGAGATTGTTGCAGAAAGGCACTCCTTTCATCTGGGATGACACTTCTCAATTCTCTTTTGATGCTCTTAAACATGCATTAACCCACACACATCTCTTGTATCCTCYGAATTATGCTTGAGACTATATCCTTTATTTGGTTGCCTCTACTTCCACTATTTCTATGGTGTTAGTTGAAGAGGACCCTGACAATGACGAACATGTGATATACTGTCTGAGCAAGAGTCTATTCAGTCCCAAGATCCAATACTCACRCGTTGAAAAGTTGGCCTCACACATTGAAAAGTTGGCTCTAGCAACCATTATTGTCGTCCATAGGTTTCACCATTACATCATGTTACACACTACCACAATCATTGCAAACTTGAACCCCATGTACCATATCCTTACATGTCAAGTCCTCGGGGGAAAATATTCCAAATGGATTGTTATTCTTCAAGAATTCGATCTCGAGTTTTTCAAATCAAAAGCTAAAAAGTCATTGGTTTTCGCATAACTTATCTGCGATCTTCCCCATGCTGATGAAGATACTGAGCCCATTGATTCTCTTCCTGATGAATGTATGTTCCTTATTAGCACATCAGACCCTTGGTATGGAGATATTCTTCTCTATCTTCAAACCCCAACGTTTCCAGTTCGATACCTCCTGTGAAGAACGTCATCGTATTTGCCACTATTCTAAACGCTACCTTATCACCGGCGACTCTTTGTATCGTCGTGGTATTGATATTGTCTTACGATGTTGTTTAACCTACGATGAGGCTGAACGCATTCTAAATGATTGTCACCTTGGAGCTTGTGGTAGTCACCTTTATGGGATGGCTACAGACCATAAAATCTTACATGTCGGTTATTTTTAGACCTCCATCTTCAAAGATTATATTGAGGTTGTCAAACGATGCCCACCCTATCAAGTTTTTCACAAAAAGGAACACACCCACCCCGCTCCGCTGCAACCCATTGTCGCCATCATCTCCTTTGCCATATGGGGAATTGATTTTATGCAATGTAAGCCTACCTCATCCAAGGGGCATGATTATATCATCATTCTCATTGATTATTTCACTAAATGGGCTAAGGATATGCCTACATTTCTTAATGATGGTCGTATTGCAGCTCTCTTTGTTTTTAACCACATCACACTCGCTTTGGTGTCCCACAAGCCATTGTCATTGATCATGGCTCATGTTTTCAAAACCAGATGATGAGTGAGTTACATGTCAAGTTGGGTTTTCACCATGAAAACTCATCCCCTACTATCCTCAAGAAAATGGACAAGTTGAATCTATCAACAAAGTCCTTAAGACCATGCTTCAACGCATGGTGGGGACAAACAAAACTTCTTGTCACTTGCAACTTTTCTCTGCCCTCTAGGCTTATTGCACCTCAGTGAAAACTGCAACTGGATTCACTCCATTCCAGTTGGTCTATGGCATAGAAGCAATGTTACCAATCGAGTGTGAGATCCCTTCATTGAAACTCACCATAGAACTCCTACCTCACACCTCTATTGAAGAGGAACGATTCCTACATTTAACTAAGTTGGACGAAACACGTCACAATGTTTCTCTCGTCAACGAGACATATCAGAAATGAATGAAGATTCAATATGACAAATCCTTTCAACCTCGTACTTTCGCAGAAGGAGACCTAGTCCTCGTTTATGACCAAGCTCACGATAAGCTAGGGACAGGAAAGTTAGAACCTCTATGGCATGGACCCTATATCATAAAACGTGTATTACATAGAGGTGCCTACAAGCTAGTTCAATATGATGGAATATCTCTCAGTGAGCCCCGAAATGGGGTTTACCTCAAGAAGTACTATGCATAGAACATCTAGAATGTGTGTTTTGTACACTATTGTACTATATTTTTTATTTGGTGTGTCTTTTATCTTGCGTGTACGAGTTTTGTTTTAGCTGCTTATACTTTGTCTTGTGATTGTGTGTGCAGATGACATCTCCCTTTCCCATCTTTGTCGGGTTTGCGGATGGTGCTAGTCAGCACACCCAGAACATTGCTTATGCAGCTTGGGTCATTTACCACTATGATGAGTTGGTGAGTTCAGAAAACATTTGCCTAGGATTTGTTATCACTCCAAGAAACCCTTTGTGGTTGTAGACCAAAGGTGCTCGGTAACTTCAAGTAAAAATGTTTTTGTGTTTTGTGTGGATGGATCAATGGGATAACTCAATTCAAACATGGTATTCAGGCAATCAAGATGATAAACAAATGAACCAGTGCTCTCATGGATTGATAATCAGTAGATAACTTTAAGTGGGCGAAGAACAAATTGGTCATAAACCAGTACACAATGTAGGGTCTAATAAGCAATGAAGAAACTATTTATCAAGCTATGAGCCAAACAATGAGATAGCAGTCATTCAAGCCTATACAACTCAGATAAAAGTACAGAAAGAAGGTGGAAAACTGACATCAAAAGAGGAAGAAACCTGTGATTTAATATTAGCATCAATAAGCCTAATTACAATATAGTATTTCTGTATCCAAAAATCTTCTCCCTCTAACTCTGTTTTACACCTGTTTATATAGGAAAAGATATCCTTTATCCTCTAAAGGCTTGAGTCAATCTTCTGCTTTCTAAAATTAGAAAACAGTTACAATCATTAACACTTGTACAAACAAAACTATCATATATAAAGAAGCCTTGACAAAAAATGTAAATCTAAAAACAACACTATCTTGAAAATCTCGAATGCTGGAAAGATGGAGTCAAGGTTATTTTGAAATCTGGAAAAATATGGATGATAAAGATCTCGAACTGCCTTTGAAATCTTGAGTTACAAAGATGTTGCCAGCTGTCTTTAAGAAGGATGTCTCAAAACAGAGATACTCTGCCATATAATTAGGAAAATTTTCCTTTAATTGTTACCTCGAATCCTAGGTTGAAATCTGATGATGTGTAGCTCAGCCTGTATCTCTTGACTTATTGCCACATGTGCATTTACTATTTTCTCTTACTGTTGATTTCATGCTGATCAACTTGCTAAAAGACTTAGCTCCTTGAAATATGGGATTGATCTCTTCATTTTCCAAAAGTGGTTGATTAGATAGATTTGATAATTCATTAATAAAGCCTTAGAAGAGGTTTCAATTCATTCTCATGCAAAAAATTACGATCTGGGCGAAAACCGTAACATTCTAGTCGTGACAGGCTTTCAGCAGCTTATAGCCCGTGAAAAACGCTCCTTAGTTGTTGAAAGGCGGTGCTTTCACCAACTAACTAGCAAAATTTTCGGTGAATTAGCTGGTGAAAGGAGCAGATTTTCAAAATCAAATTTCTCGGTCATAGAAAATCCATTTTTCATGCATGAATAGTCGATCGACATCTAGAAAATCTTATCTTTCCAATGGTGTTTTCAAATATTCATTTGGAGCTCAAGAAGGGATTGAAAATTTCCATGCAATTTTAAGCATCATTCTTTCAAAAATGCCAGTGCATTTTTATCGCTAACAGGAAGGACAGACAGTCTCCACTTCTTTTCTGAACAAAGAGCCATTGCGTCTTCTTTCCATTTGCAATTCAAAACCCTAAACGATTTTGCACACCAAACACTGTGATATGTTATTTGGGCTGAGGTCTTGCGCTGGTGAAAATACTTGGTTCTGTTTTTCAACAGTAGAAACTTAACAAACATTCGTGAATGATGCGTGATAGGGAAGCAATAATATGATTTGATTTTTGAAACGTAGATAAACGCACGTGATTCCTGCTTTCTCCGGCCAATGGCCCATGGAAAACGCCCCTTATCTGTTGAAACTTACTGCTTTCACCAGCGCACAATCCTGTGGAAAACGCCCCTTAGCTGTTGAAAGTCATCACTTTCACCAGCGCACAACCCATGGCAATGCTTCTTTGGATGTTTGAAAATCAACATTTTCACCAGCGCACAGACCTATGAGAGATGCTCCTTAGCTGTTGAAAGTCGCCACTTTCACCAGATAACACTCATCTTTTAAATACACGTTAGTTGTTGAAAGCATTTTATGAAAATTTTAAAGAGAAAACCTTTATGGGTCATCTTATTTCTAAGACAAAGATCAAAACCTAAGTCTTGCAGCTAGAAAAACTCAAAACTAAATTTGAGAAAACTACTAATAGCCATGCTATCCACCACAAGATGCGACCATAGGGAAGGGTTCATTTTGGGAGCTAACATTTGGCTCCAACTGGGATGGGCATCTCCCTATGAGGTGACCAAGAACCTAGTAGTTTCAGTAGCCTTTAGCATTGGGCATGGAGTCATCTGGTCTGTGCAACTATTCTTCAGCAAACATGTTGTCTGACTGTAGCTTGCCTGTAACCTGCCTATGACCTGTCCTGCTTATTCATGAAATCAACAACTGAAAAAGATATCATTTGCTCATATGGAAAGCTTATTCCTCTACCTACTCCTACACTAACCAGCTCTGCCATTTGTCAAGTGAATGTTGATTTCCATAGTAGCCATCCAAGCAATTTGAACACTGAAGAAATATTGTCTTTATTACTGATCAACAAATGATGTTGAACATGCAACCACAGTGACAAGGAGATTTTCAGGAAATCATACTTACCCAGAAACACTGGCAAGCTAAGAAAATCTGAAATTTCCAGGTTCTTTGAAAAGTATAGATCCATGAAAACTGCTACTGGATCCTTGAAAAGAAAATAAGAAACATGTTGCTCCTCGGGAAAAAGCTGCATGTCCATGGTAACCTCTTGCTCAGCCATGATTGTTTCTCTACAAGAGGATTGATCATCTTCTTGTCCTTTTGAGATCAATGATTGATCATCAATTATTGTAACTTCCTCTTCAGACAAATGTACAAAAGATGATGATAGAACAGGTTTTACATCATATGAATTTGGATCAACTGAAAACATGTAGTTGCCTATATAATTATCAGTTACCATAAGCTCTTCTTGATTTGCAAATTGGTCATGAAATTCAAACTCATACTTGTCTCTGGAATACTCTGCACATACTGAAAAATCTGATTCTGAATCTGAAATATACTCACCCTCAGGCTGTTGATCCAAATCTGCTTCAAACTTACTGTTTTCTTCAGAACAGTCCTCAATGGATGATGATAGAGCAATGTTTAAATGACAAGGATTATGATCAACTAAGAACATGTAGTTTTCAATGCAATCATTGGTTATTATAGATTTATTCTGATTTGCAAATTGACCATAAACTTCAGATTCATACCTATCTCTGGAGTACTCTGAAACTGTTCCAACCTCATTATTCTCCTGCTCAAAATCTGAGGTATAATGACATTCTTCTTGCTCATGCACTTGCACCTTTTCCAAGAAATCTCGATCTCGGATCCTTCGGGAAAGATGAATGTTTTCCTCGACTTCTTGAGCATCTTCAAACAACGAGGTCAGGGATGAAGACTTCCGTTCTAGCAGAAGAAGGACAAGATCTAAATGAAGACCCATGACATAATATATCATGGCAGTTGTCTCTGTAGGCCTGACCTCCAAAGGCATTTCATGATAAGCACGGTAAAACCTTCTGTTGAAAACAGGTAGGGCTTCATCCTGCTCTCGTTTCAAAGCATAGAAATCATCAAGGTAGGAATCTAAAGATTTGTACTTGCCCCAATACTTCAGGAAAACATTAGAGAATTCAGTCCAAGAGCCAATTGAATCAGCTCTCAGACTTTTAAACCATGCAACAGCATCTTTGATCAGAGACTTTGAAAAAAATCTCATGATCACATCTTCATGAGCAAGCTTAAAACGATCAACAAAATCAAAAAAGAATTTCACGTGTCACTCAGTTGAAGCTTGATTCTCTCCAGAAAATAAAGGGAGATATTCATAACAGTCATCAGAATAAGGATGAAGAAGATGGGGTAGCTGTAAAGGTTTGAACATCTTCATCCGGATCTTATCTTGAAAAGTTGTGGGCTGATCATGAGAGATGGTAAGTTGTTGATCAGGTTCAGAAATTATGGCCAGAGAGGCTGAGATCTGGACAAGGTATGAAACAATTTCTATCTTTTCAAGGTCACATGGCTGATCAGATTCTGAAGGAAAAGAAATACAGTGATAATCTTTGTGAATGGGCTTAGGCAAAGTTACCGAATCTACATCTACAATGTTGGGATGCAGAATTTCCTCTTCTAAAGATGGATATATACAAGAAGGATGATGATTTTTTGAATATACGAAGCAGAAAATAATTCTCTTTACACGCGCAGGGAAAAGCATGAAAGAGCTGATGAATAAAAACAACAGTTCATGAAGCAAAATAATGAACTGATACCTGGATCTTGACTTCAGCCTCTTCATATTTTATCAACAAGATACTCCCCAGTGGAGTCTTTGAACATGGAGTCTCCAGATAGAAAATTACAACCAAATGAATGTCCAGGCTTTGTCTATCATCAAAGATGGATCTATGTCGTCTCCCAGGGAAGCTTGCTTCACTCTCCGTTCCCCAGTAACGGCGCCAATTTGTTATCACTCCAAGAAACCCTTTGTGGTTGTAGACCAAAGGTGCTTGGTAACTTCAAGTAAAAATGTTTTTGTGTTTTGTGTGGATGAATCAATGGGATAACTCAATTCAAACATGGTATTCAGACAATCAAGATGATAAACAAATGAACCAGTGCTCTCATGGATTGATAATCAATAGATAAATTTAAGTGGGCGAAGAACAAATTGCTCATAAACCAGTACACAATGTAGGGTCTAATAAGCAATGAAGAAACTATTTATCAAGCTATGAGCCAAACAATGAGATAACAGTCATTCAAGGCTAGACAACTCAAATAAAAGTACAGAAAGAAGGTGGAAAACTGACATCAAAAGAGGAAGAAACCTGTGATTTAATATTAGCATCAATAAGCCTGATTACAATATAGTATTTCTGTATCCAAAAATCTCCTCCCTCTAACTCTGTTTTACGCCTGTTTATATAGGAAAAGATATCCTTTATCCTCTAAAGGCTTGAGTCAATCTTCTGCTTTCTAAAATTAGAAAGCAGTTACAATCATTGACACTTGTACAAACAAAACTATCATATATAAAGAAGTCTTGACAAAAAATGTAAATCTAAAAACAACACTATCTTGAAAATCTCGAATGCTCGAAAGATGGAGTCAAGGTTATTTTGAAATCTGGAAAAATCTGAATGATAAAGATCTCGAACTACCTTTGAAATCTTGAGTTACAAAGATGTTGCCAGTTGTCTTTAAAAAGGATGTCTCAAAATAGAGATACTCTACCATATAATCAGGAAAATTTTCCTTTAATTGCTACCTCGAATCCTGGGTTGAAATCTGATGATGTGTAGCTCAGCCTGTATCTCTTGACTTATTGCCACATGTGCATTTACTATTTTATTTGACTGCTGATTTCATGCTGATCGAATTTCTAAAAGACTTAGCTCCTTGAAATATGGGATTGATCTCTTCATTTTCCAAAAGTGGCTGATGAGATAGATTTGATAATTCATTAATAAAGCCTTAGAAGAGGTTTCAATTCATTCTCATGCAAAAAATTACGATCTGGGCGAAAACCATAACATTCTGGCCGTGACAGGCTTTCAGTAGCTTATAGCCCGTGAAAAATGCTCCTTAGCTGTTGAAAGGCAGCGCTTTCACCAGCTAACTAGCAAAAGTTTCGGCAAATTAGCTGGTGAAAAGAGTAGATTTTCAAAATCAAATTTCTCGGTCATAGAAAATCCGTTTTTCATGCATGAATAGTCGATCGACATCTAGAAAATCTAAGATTTCCAATGGTGTTTTCAAATATTCATTTGGAGCTCAGGAAGAGATTGAAAAGTGCCATGCAATTTTAAGCATCATTCTTTCAAAAATGCCAGTGCATTTTTATCGCTAACAGGAAGGACAGACAATCCACTTCTTTTATGAACAAAGAGCCATTGTGTCTTCTTTCCATTTGAAATTCAAAACCCCAAATGATTCTGCACACCAAACACTGTGATATGCTATTTGGGTTGAGGTCTTGCGCTGGTGAAAATACTTGGTTTTGTTTTTCAATAGTAGAAACTTAACAAACATTCGTGAACGATGCGTGATAGGGAAGCAATAATATGATTTGATTTTTGAAACGTGGATAAACACACGTGATTCCCGCTTTCTCCAACCAACGGCCCATGGAAAATGCCCCTTAGCTGTTGAAACTTACCGCTTTCACCAGCACACAATCCTGTGGAAAACGCCCCTTAGTTGTTGAAAGTCATCACTTTCACCAGCGCACAACCCATGGCAATGCTTCTTTGGATGTTTGAAAATGAACACTTTCACCAGTGCATATACSTATGAGAGATGCTCCTTAGCTATTGAAAGTTGCCACTTTCACCAGCTAACACTCATCTTTTAAATACACGTTAGCTGTTGAAAGAATTTTATGAAAATTTTAAAGAGAAAACCTTTATGGGTCATCTTATTTCTAAGACAAAGATCAAAACCTAAGTCTTGCAGCTAGAAAAACTCAAAACTAAATTTGAGAAAACTACCAATAGCCATGCTATCCACCACAAGATGCAACCATAGGGAAGGGTTCATTTTGGGAGCTAACAGGATCGACAACCAATAACATGGAAGAATATCACGCTGTCATTGGACTTTTAACCGATGCTTCCTTTCTAGGCATATCTCATCTAATCATTAACATATATTCTCAACTCGTGGTTTGTCAACTAAATCGAGTTTACGTCATTCGCAACCTTGTCCTATTGTGTCTCCACCTAAGAGTAAGTCATCTTGAAAGAATGTTTGAATTTACACAATACAGACACATACCAAGAGAACTCAACACAACGTCGGATTCGCTAGCAAATTATATTTTGGATCAGTATCTTGCGCATAGATAAAAATTTTAAAAATAAAATAAATCACATGTACATTAAAAACATCACACAAGATAAAATGTAACATCATTGGCACCACAAAACTCATATATATATATATAGAAAAAGTTTGTTTACATCAAAAAGTACATAATAGGGAAAAATTTGGGCCCTCATGCCCATGATATCATCATGAAAAAACTACAAATATATGGAGGATCCTAGTCCTCCTGCATCATGTTGTGCTCTGAGAAGCACACCACTACACAGGCCACTCGTCGGAGTAAGTGGTTCAAACTCTCAGGAACCCCTACTATATGCCTCTGCAAATGAAGAGGTACGTCTCACCTCCTAAGAGGAGGGACACCCATAGTCAGACCTCAGAGGTTCCTCTCGACCTCCTGAAGTCCCCCCACTGCCACCTTGTGATCCATGGCTATGTGCACATCTCCACGACACCCTAGTGTCAGCGTCTCTATTGGACATGATGTGCCTCTGTCTACATGATGAAACAAAACATCTGTTAAGATCCCTCTTTGTACACATAAAAATAATATAAAATGTAAAATCAAAAATACATGACAAGGTTTGGTTTTGTACCTAACACATCCTAGTCAATGCCCTTTGGGAGCTCTAAGTCCACACTTCCCTGAAAATCTACTCCGGCATATGGAAAGTCCTCAATAACAATCAATTGCATTCTCCACTAAGCGAAGAAGTCAGTTTTGAACTTGAATGTTGAGGCCTCGTTCCCCAATCTTGGGGACAAACTAGTCCATCTTTCCATACATGGCTCGGTCATTGGTCATGCTATCAGCGCTATTTGTGGTTGCATCTGGGGTATTTTTTCCAAAAAGAATGAAACTAAGAAGGAGTTGTAGCCAAATTGCTTCTTCCTTCCAATCCTGCACTTTGTGATCTGTTCCCTCACGTTCTGAAGGAACCTCACACTCCAGTTAAATAATCTGGGCACACATTTTAGAGCATAAGACATTTGAGATTTTGAATCTAGGTGAGCACTCGTACTACCTACCAAGTTAGTAATGGAAAATAGAATCAATCTCAATGAGAAATCCCTCACGTCCTTGACCATGATTTGTCCCCCAACTAATCGAGATCCTGGAATATAGTGGTCAGCTACATATACCTTGGTGGGTAGAGGAGTTGCCCGATGCCCAGACAAAAGGATAGGATCCCCTCTTCTTGAGAGGCCGGTCAAAAAATACACATCGTCGAGCTCAATTTTGAGAAATTATGGTCCAATACAGAATGCTTGTTCGACATCGTCCCATAGTCCAATCAGGTACTCAAGTAACAAAACCTCTTTCTTCATTTTTTGTAGTTTAAAATACTTGAGGAGACCACAGTTTCTCAAAGCAACCCTTGCTTGAGGGTTTTGCAATGTGGCGATATAGTTGAACTCATGTTCATATTCCTTGCATTTAATCATGGCTATGATCCATGCAAACTGCAAATGAAACCATTTAAATGCCTTTAGTCAACCTCTTATAGAAAAAAATTGGGATTTTTTAGCCTAAAAAGAAACAATTTTTTTGGTTCTGCGTCAACGCTCCCCTCATCCCTTTAAGGGAGCACCGATCCAGTTTGATACCTATGGATTCCTAAGGATCCCTGAACACCCTAAAAAAATCTAAAATACAAATCATGAGAAATTATTGAAATGGTAAGGTAACCAACCTCGTCTAGACAAATCGGAAACGGTCGATCACAGCTCTCGTGCTCGCAGCTTGAAAATCACCCTCAAAAGGTTGAAAATTCCAAATCTAGAAGAAATTGGTGAAAATGAAATGGTAAATGAAATTTCTAACCCTATTTCACAATTATAGGGTTGATTTTTTGCTAATATAAAGTTTCTTTTGGGTTTTTCTATTTTTTTTTAGGAGTCACTAATCCGTTGGATGTATGATTGTCTATATTTGCAGGCTTCGAAGTAATATCTTTTTCGACAAATCTTGTAACACTAACAAGAATAGTCTTTGTTCTTTCTCGTGCTCGAAAAAAAATCACAATGCAACCGAGTAGACTTTTATCTCTTTTTCGGACTCGTAAAGGTTACACAAAAAAGGAACCCCCTGGAGTCTCCTTTAAGCTCTTTTCAGACTCTCAAAACATGAAAAGATTATCGAGTGATATTGCTTCCTTTCACACTCACTTAAAAGGTTTTGAAAGGGCATCTCTCGAGTAGCAGTTTATCTCTTTTTCGGACTTCGGAGATTAAAATTACAAAAAACGACAACCCTGGAGTCACCTTTAAGTTCTTTTCAGACTCTTTAAACATGAAAAACCATTGATTTTTCCTTCTTTGGACTCGTTAAAATCACACATTGAAGGGCCCATATGGGACCAAACCCTTACTTCTTCCAGTTTTTTAAACAAAGAAGAGGGACTTACCGAAGGTGAGTTATATCGAGCATGTGTTATCCTCCTCGAGCTCGTAAAAACAAAAAGAGGTACTCGTCTATATGGATGGGGGGGGAATTGAAGGAAGCAAGCCAAGCTATCTTTTAGAATTGTCACAAGTCACTCTTGCAGTCACCCTTGAACATGACACATTGTTTCTACTTGCATCTTGAACACTTGGATAACCCACTGAACCTCTGCACTGAACCAATCCCTTGAGTCTTTTCACTCCTTTGGGTCACCCAACGAATGTCACAGTATCCATTGCATTATGTTTTGGTCCATGCTATGTTTATGATGTCGAGTCATGTTGTGCCTTAGTGTTCAAAGGAAGTATCTGCCTCGAGAGTCAACCATCACCAATTTCCAATTTCAATACCTGTGTCAGCCCATACTCATTTAATTCACCATATTACATCTTTATGTTAGTTTCGCGTCGTTGATGGGGGATACATCAAGGCCCTCCTTCGACGAGTCTTTTTCCTGTCGACTTCAAAACATTATCTGGGAATTTGACTCATAAACCAATTAGTACCTTGGGACCTTCATGCCTCAATGGAATTCCTCCTCTCCTCCAGCAATGGGTTTACATCATTTACCTCTAATCAAATGACTCCACAAATGTTCGACTTTAGCTCATTTATTCACATTAGTTGGATTGTAGTAGGGTACCTTGGGAGTCATTGAAATCACTGGTGATTTCCCTCGCACTTGTTAACATTTTACCTCATTGACCGATAATCAAGTGGTTTTTACCATCTTCGACATCAAAACACTTATTCACATGGCTAGATTCGTACTACATTAAGATTGCGATGAAGACCCTGGGTTGAGCTTCCACTTTGTTATCTGCTTTCCCAAGCTGTGAAGGAGATCTTTGAGCATACTAATATACTATCACATAGATCCACTTTGTATTGGTTTGTGGCTATGTTTTATCATCTTGTAGATCCAATGTGTGTTTCTCGTGGCTACGATCAATTCATGTCATGGACGTATAGATCCACATTGTATATTTGGTGGCTATACCCTTAAGTCAGTATCATTATGGATCCCCAGTGTATTTATTGGTGGCCATACATTAAGTCCTTTGTCACTCAAGCATAGGTATGTTTGCCTTGGGTTTGAAACATATGATAACATTTGTTTCATGGTTGTTTGCAACTTCTACCAAGTTCTCTGACTCCATACCCTTGCTTTGAAAATCTACAAAGTGCTTCAGTCGTCATATTTTGTCTTCTGACTTTACACTTTGGGGGGGAAATCGGCTACACATCAAAATTCCTCACTTAGATAATGTTCCATTATCATTATCGTAAGTGTTGCAAGTGTCGCAAATGGCCCATTGTTGTGTTGTTGATTATCTATTGTACATGTTGCTACTGATGTTTCGGCCTTAGGGCTTGTTCCAGTTATGTAAACGGTTTTCATACAAGATCTACTCAACACATGCAATATCACAAGAATACTTAGATATGGAAATCACAAGCAAAGATCTGACTTTTATTATGAAAGCATGAACCAGATACAATATAGAGAGCAGATCTGGAATAATCCTCAAATGGCTCCAATAGATAATAGATATGAGCTGCCACAAAATGATCTCGCTAATACAAGGTTGCCTCCAAAGGCTGGTTAAGAAATGAAGACCAATACAAAATAGATCTGAGCTGTATGAATTCCAAACTCCTCAAGCTGAGGGATGCCACACTCTAGTAAAAGGCTGAAACCCTCAATAAATTAGCTCTGATGAAGGAAGACTCCAAATGAGCCCAAACTCTGCCAAATGATAGATCGGGGTGATAAGATCCCCCTCCTGAAGTCTCAGGCTGAAATGCTAAGGCTAACCCCTCCAAAAGTTGAATCCTCTAATAAAATTGTGCCCTCCTGGATGCTTGGAACCCTAGATAACTCGGCCCTGATGAAGTAGGCCCCCAAATTCTCTGAAACTCTCCAGGAATATAGATCGGGCTATGGAAACCCTATAGGAGAAGTTTCAAATCCATATTCTAGGTAGATCTCCCTAGATCTGAAAAACAATGAATCACAGGACGTCCTCTTTGCCTCAAGGCCATCCCAATCTGTAGTTGAAGATCTGATGGTGATAACTCTTCAAGAAAGCCTCCAAAATGATATTTGAGACCCTGCAAGTAAAACCCAAGTGCCAGAATACCCCCAAGCTCTCATGATTGGATGGATCGATCTCTTCTTCAAATGATGTTGCGCCCCTACTGGAAATTCTTGAATAGTACGGCCCTACTTTCTTCCTGAATAGATGGGTGGATCTGTGGTGAGTGTAGAATGGTATGGGTGGAGTATTTCATCCCCGATACCAATCTTGGAACAAGGTGAGTGGGTCTTTCACCACTGTTACACATTATTTTCATCATCCCTATGACCGTTAATGATGTAAACCTATCTATTGCCTTTAGAGGGGTCAGTGGCCTAAATTCCTAAAGAAAGAAGAGAGAATAACTTTTCCTGAGAAAATAAGTTGCATTTTCCCTTGTAAAAACCTTGTAAAAAGGAAGTTCGCAGGTTGCTATATAGGCAGGGTGCGAGAATGTCTGATTCTCACAGGTTACACCATAGATAGGTTGTGAGAGGTTCGCAGGTTGCTCTATAGGTAGGGTGCGAGAATGCTTACACGTGGGAAAAACGAGCATTTTCTTGAATCTTCTAGAAGGAGAAAACATTTATGGTAAGTGGCATCCGAATGGTTTGGATCTTACTCGCTTTCATGATTTAGTGGGATCATCCTAACCTCCTCACCTTATCCTCTTCAACTTATAAAATGAGAGGAGCTCTTATGGAGAAAGTTAGCTTTGGTTAGCTTTGGAGCTTTTGGGATTGTTAGCTTGGTTAGAGTGGCTTTGAGATTTGCTTTGTCAAGATAGATTGTAAATAGTATCAGATCTATGCTCTCAGAATCCTTGGAGCAAGAAGTGTGTGGGGAACGAAGGACAGTTGGAAGGGACCTTACGACATCAAGGCCATGGTTTTAATCTCTCTTTCACATTTAATATGATACAGTAATATGATTCTTTCCTATAAAGCTTGTTGTGTTTTATTGTATGATTCCTTGATCACATACATAGGTTTATATTGATTTTATGCTATTGCTATCACTTTGGTTGGTTGCGTATTTTTGCAGGTTCATCATTGTATGAGCGTTGGAACGAAGCTAGGATGGTGATGGTGAGAGGAAGCGAAATTTAAACGGTATGTCACTCATCCCTCTTTAGTTAGTAAATTCAATATCTAAAACTTAAGGAAAGCATCATGTTCTGGTGTGTTTTGTTCTAGATCCAGGTGGATCTAGGGAGATCAGTTAGTGTCCGCACCTATCGATTAGTCCGATAACAAAATTGGTGACTCCACTGGGGTTCGGATTTTTTCCTAGTTAGTCTAGTTTCCCTTGCTTTGATTGCTTGTTTTCTGGTCTTTGAGTCTGTGGGAGATCCATCCAGACTCTCTGGATCTGAAAGTTCACTCAAATTTAGTCTTTTTTCAAATTTTTGCTTGTTTACAGGCATTCTCGCACTGTACCCTTTAGTGGCCTGCGAGAAACACCTGAGTTCGCACCCTGGTGTTAAGTCCAGTGCGAACCCCTCGTAGTCAACCTTTGTTCAGCCTGCAAGAATCTTTGATTCTCACACTGTAATACATTGCCAGCCTACGAACTTGTTTGTAAAAAATTTTGGATTCAGTCTTGTCATTTTTTTATGCCCACTTTTGCTTTGAACAGGTGGATTGAACTTTTGGAGACTATATTGATCTATTTACAGTCTTCTTAACATTCTTTGAGTTGCTTTTATCCATCTTTGCTTTGTTTGGTTTTGAAGGATTAGTCTCTTTCTTTGAGTGTCTTTCAATTACAAAGCATGTGTTTTCTTTAGAATTGTTTAGGAAAAGATCAGATTTCTTCTGAATAGTTTGCTTTAAAAGAGAACTTTTAGTTTGGGTTTCTTTGTTTTAAGAAAGTTCATTATTGCTTTTAGTGAAATTTTTGAAACAAAAAGATTTAATTTCTTGCTTTATATTAGATTGGGGCATCCTTGCATTTGAAGTAGCAAAATTGCATGATTCTTGGCATTGGTGTTCAGTACCTTTTTCTCATTTCTTGAGAATCTTGATATTGATGAGTTTAATATATTTTGGGACATCGTGCATATGGGAATGATAAATGTTTTCTCCTTCTCGTAGCATAGCTTTCATCGAAATGAAAATATTGCATCTTCATCTCTTTGCATAACTTTCGAGTCGGTCAAAACACCATATTGTCCACACCATTTTCCTTTTGAGTAACAACAGCCATAAAATAAAGCACTTATAAAAATTGATTAGACATTTTTATCTTTTTTGGTAGCAAACCTACATTAGATTAGTTGTAGGGCTTTGGAATAGGTGTGAAAGATAACTTTCCAAAGTTGCAAACAAACATAGAATCTTGAGTTAGGGAGCGGTTAAATCCACTTATTACATTTTTTCCTGGGAAGCCCTTCTAACACAAGGGTCAATCATGAGGTCGCATTGAGACTGACAGAGTTAATCACCATGCTCTGTTGGTATTGGTGTAGAGATTACGTGTATTATGGGGGTCACTTGAGAGGTATACCCACAATGATGAGTGGAAGCCTTTCAAGTTGATTTCGGGCTAGATACCCTGCCCTTGCACGTGGTTCGAACTGTCGATTGTTTCTCCAGGCAGCACTGTAGTGATTGGTAACCTTAGTGGCCTATCTCTCTAGGTTCTTTACACGAGGTGACTGTGGAGGGGAAAGTCTTCACAGTACCTGGAATTGATGTTGGCCAAACTCACTCGGGCTCCTTGGAGGGTATACCCACGATTATGTGTGGGAGCTTGCACCGGGGTGTAAGTCTGTTAAGCGGGTCGTCAATGTAACTTTTCCACCCGCTCTATCTCAACCCCTTCTTACATTATTCCCGCAACATTGGATTTCATCACCAACTAGTGTGCTCATTGTAAGAAGGTTTTGTTTGTTTTCTTGCTTCCTAGATTTTTAGCGTGTGTTGTTTGTTTTCCCTAGCAGACTCTAGGTTGGATATATTTAATGGCGTCGGTTCCTGGAATGACCGATGAAGGAACCCCTGCTCTAGGGGAACCTTTTGTTTTTCATTCTTATGGAAACATTGGTCCTCCTCACATCACTACTTTGAGTCTTCCAGGTCTCATTATTGGATTATCGGTATGGTTGTTTTCCACTTAGGTAATCCTGAATGCAGTTAGTGATTCAGTCACGAGCACTTCCCCCCAAAAGCATCAACCTCATGTTGATCCTTCACCTTCTTCACCAATAAGATCTTCTTCACCTTCTTCGCTTGTAATGTCGCCTTCCATTTCATCTTCTTCATCAGGTGAAAGTTCTGAAGCTAGTAACCCGATGAATAAGAAGAAGAAGAAAAGAAAGATTAAGAAGAAGAAAGATAAGCGAGGGTCAAAACCTCCAACCACTATCAAACATGTTGGCAAACAACCAGTTATTGTTAATCGTGTTGGGAGTGTTGATGATTTCAAGATCACCCAAACAACTCGTAAGCCCAAGTACCCTTGCAAGCTTTGTAAGGGTAGCCATCTTCTTAAGGAATGCCCTGGTCTATCCAAGGTTATAGAAGCATGGTCTACACATCCTCTCCAACCTATGTTGTTAGCCTCTGAACAACATGCTGATGACTTCTTGTCAACCAGACATGATACGGTTGGGAAGAAGAAAAGTAGAGTAAAGTTCTCGTGTATGTTATGCAAAGGGAGTCATCTCACTCACCTTTGTCCTCATATGGATGAAGCCTCAAAATTACTGGAAGACGTGACTGTTTCACAGCCTCAACTTCCAGCTGCATACCGTAAGCTTTCTCTCAACCCTCCAATAGTTGATCAAATGATCACTCTGGTCCCTTCACTGGTCAATCCAGTTGATCATGTCGTCAATCCGGTCACGTCCTTAGTTGAACCAGTTGACAAAGTGGTTGATCCGATACCATCCTTGGTCAATCCCGTTGTCCCGTCCAAGAGTGAAATCAAAGTGGTTGATCCGATCCCATCGTCGATCGATCCCACTCTCCCAACGGAGGGTGAAACCCAAGCAGTCGATCTGTCTCCACCCATCGACCCCATTCTCCCCTTGGAGAATGAAACCAAAGTGGTCGATCTAATCTCATCATCAGTCGATCCTACTCTCCCTCTAGAGGGTAAACCCGATACTGCCCATGTTTTTCTCGTTGATACAGACTCTGCCGTGTCGGGGGGTATTCCTCCTTCTCCCGTGAAACCCCCTCCAAGTAATGAGGCCATCTGTTTTGATTGGGGTGTGCTAACTGGACCTCGTCTTCCCTCTCACATTCCTTTCCAATTACAGTACAGGTTTGTGGTCGATATGTTCCTCGAAAACTGATAGATGAAGGTGCGTCCGTTAGTATTTTGTCCTCTATTGCTTGGCAGGCTTTGGGTTGCCCTTAGCTTGCGCCGGTTACATAGAATATGTTAGCTTTTAACAGAAGAACCAGTCAACCTTTAAGGAACCTTCCTCATTTTCCTGTAACTTTGGGAGGGAAAACTGTCTTTATTGACGTCATGGTAGTCCAAGACCCCTTGGATTTTGCTTTACTCCTTGGGTGAGATTATGTCTATGCCATGAAAGCTATTGTGTCTACTCTTTTTCGTGTGATATATTTCCCTCACAATGGATGAGTTGTGACTGTCGATCAACTTTCATTCATTGACCCCGCCTAGATTTCCTCCCTAAATGGTTCTTATATGCAGACGGTATCGCCCCCGCCACAAGTCAATTATGTGACATTGTTGCCCATGGCTTCAACTTCTGATTCCTTAGATCCAATAGTTGACATGGTGATCTCTTCTATAGGGTTGTTAGAGCCTGATCTCTTTACTCCTGTCGTGACCCTCGACATGGTGTCCTTCCAGAGTGTGTTTCTTCCTTCCAGTGAAGACCTCTTGGAAGCCATGACCGAGTTTTGTCCCTTGACATGGTGTCATTCCGGAGCATTGTCCTCTTGGAATCCATGATCAAGAAGAGAGACCATCTGAGGATAGTTTTTGCGTCTTTGAGGAAACCTCATTAAAAAGTGAAACAGAGGTCTATGAGCATAGTTTTTCTAATTTCAAGCTCGTTAAAAAATGAATCCATCCAAGGATAGTTTTTGCATCTCTGAGGCAACCTCATTAAAAAATGTAACAGAGGTCTTTGAGTATGGTTTTTTATTTCAAGCTCGTTAAAAAATGAAACCACTTATGAGGATAGTTTTTGCGTCTCTGTAGAAACCTCGTTAAAAAATGAAACAAAGGTTACGAGCATAATTCTTGTTTCTATGTCAATCTCATTAAAAAATGAAATAGTTTTCCCCCTCTCTATTTGAGTCAAGTCCTTCGTCTAGTATTTGAAGCTTCNGGAATCCATGATCAAGAAGAGAGACCATCTGAGGATAGTTTTTGCGTCTTTGAGGAAACCTCATTAAAAAGTGAAACAGAGGTCTATGAGCATAGTTTTTCTAATTTCAAGTTCGTTAAAAAATGAATCCATCCAAGGATAGTTTTTGCGTCTCTGAGGCAACCTCATTAAAAAATGTAACAGAGGTCTTTGAGTATGGTTTTTTATTTCAAGCTCGTTAAAAAATGAAACCACTTATGAGGATAGTTTTTGCGTCTCTGTAGCAACCTCGTTAAAAAATGAAACAAAGGTTACGAGCATAATTCTTGTTTCTATGTCAAGCTCATTAAAAAATGAAATAGTTTTCCCCCTCTCTATTTGAGTCAAGTCCTTCGTCTAGTATTTGAAGCTTCATTTCATTCTCATTTGCAGTTGGATGAAACGAAGCTTGGGGGGAAATACTTCCAGCCTCTAGACTTCATGCTGAAGTAGAACCGTTAGTTTCTTAAGCTGGGGGCTAAGTACCAACCATCCATGTGTTATGCGTTGGGAAGTTGCAAGCATAGTTTTCTATGCTTCAAGCTTGTGTAAAAATGAAACCACTTACCTCAAGCATAGTTTCCTCTGGTTCAAGCTTGCATAAAAATGAAACCAGGTCCAAGCATAGTTTTTGTTTAGTTTTTAAGCTTGTGTAAAAATAAAATCTATCCCAAGCATAGTTTTGTTTTGTTTTGAAGCTTGTGTAAAAATGAAAACAATCCTGAGCTTAGTCTTTGTTCTTTCTCATGCTCGTAAATACATGAGAATAAGTTATCGAGCTTAGTCTTCGTTCTTTCTCGTGCTTGTAAATAAGTGAGAATGTAACTGAGTATACTTTTATCACTTTTTCAGACTCGTAAAGGTTATACGAAAAAGGAACCCCCTGGAGTTCCCTTTAAGCTCTTTTCAGACTCTCTAAACATGAAAAGATTGCCAAGCGATCTTGTTATTTTTACACTCGTTAAAGTATTTGAAGAAAACATCTGTTGAGCGATAGTTTATCTCTTTTTCGGTCTCATCGGACTATTTTATGAAAAATGAACTAAGAGAGTTCTCTTTTGAGTTTTTTTCAGACTCTATAATCGTGAAAAACCTTCGAGTTTTCTATCTTTGGACTCGTTAAACAAACATTGAAAGGCCCATATGGGACCGAACCACTCCTTACTAGTGTTCCTTAAACATACTCTGAGGGACTCATCCGAAGGATGAGCTTACATTACAAGCATATGTTATCCTCCTCAAGCTTGCGTAAAAATATAGAGGTACTCACCAGAAATGGTGGGGGGAAATTGGGAAAGAATTGTGTCTAAACCTGTATTCCATGGAAGAATCACTTTTGAACATGACTCCCTTTCACTCACCTTGTGTCTAGGTTGGAAAATCCACTTGTCTCCTGATCATACTCCTATAAGATTACAAATTGGTCTGTGATCCCTGTTGTTGAGTCAGTATTTCCAAGACAGTTGTCGTGTCGTCAATATGTTCAAAAATGAAGTTCAACCCAAAAATCCTTTTGCTGCGTCAACCATTTCTGCAGTCTTTAAGCCTTTTATTACGTCGGCCATCCCTGAGTCAGTCCTAAATCACTTGTTACTCTAATCTACATCAAATCTTGCTACTTGTTTCATGTCATTGATGTGGGATACATTAAGGCCCTCCTGTCATGAGTCTTTTCCTGTCGACTTCAACTCATTATCCAAGAATTAGACTTAAAAAGTAATTGGTACCTTGAAACTTGCATGCCTCAATGGCAGGTTTCCTCTCTTTCGACAGTGGGTTTTCATTATTGACCTTTGATCGGAAGGTTCCATCGAGTGTTCGACCTCAACTCATTGATTCACATTCGTTTGATTGTACTAGTGTACCTTGGGATTCATTGACATTAATGGTGATTTCCCTCACACTTGTTAATGGTATACTATAAGGTAGCTAGAGAGGTAGTGGGGGGGCCTAGAGGGCCCATAGTGATAATAGTGGAGGTCATTCAATGTAAGGTGGACTAGGTCCACTATATTATTAAATAAGGCCCACTATGGTAGTTAGATATAATAAATG
>JASDQU011314126.1:0-24649 GCA_032191745.1 Picea mariana
ATTATAGTGATATGATGTTCAACAATGGCTTACCAGACTCATCACTGTTCTGCTGCATTTCGTTGCTCTGTCTGCCTCATTTCCTTTCTTCACACATGACTTGTGCTATCTGTTCTTCTGCTTTTTATGCTCTGTGCGCCATGTCCATTCACTCCACAGTTCCTCTTATGTGAAATTCAGTTGCTGCACTCTCCTCCTTCTTCACACATGAACCACCTTCACCAACAACAACCACAACAAACTCCAACATCAACAACAACCACTTCTCTTCTCTGTACCATGTATATATAGATTATGTGCATCTTGTGCATGCAATGTTCACCATTCCTATGCATTCTCATACCGCGCCAATCTCCTCCACCTCTCGAGTGCTTTGCCTGATCATCATCGTGACTCTTCAGCTTCTCTGGTGGTTCACCCCATGTGTCTATCATCACTTGGTGTTATGCCGAGATTCCTTTTTCTCTCTTTTAGTTGAGACTCTTCGTCTTCTCTGTTACAGTCGAGCTCACCCTCTCTGTTTTAGCTACAGGCTTCAATGCTCATCCATCTGTCAATCCCTTCTAAGAATAGTATTCCTTCATTGGACGAAGCTTGGAGACTCTTCATCTCCTCTAGCGATTACACAGAGGTCTCTTTGAATTCTCTAGCTGACGCCATCAATGGTTTCTGGAAGTTTCACTGTGTCATGCATTAGTATCCCTCTGATCTCCTTCAGTTTCATTCATATCTAGAACAACCAACCACACACAGTCTGTCTTATTTTCTTTTATACACACCTCCATGGCGGTTCCACTTCGCATTTCCTTAGGCAAAAGAAAGACAACTGTCCCAGCAATTGAAACACCAATTGATTCGCAATCATGAATCCGTTTCACTAACAGATTCGTAACTGAGAGGTTAACTGTGAGAAAGAACAGTAACCTTCTGATCATATTCCAATTTATCTGCGTCGTTGGATGAACTTTATTGACATTGCCTTTAAATCGAGTTTCGACATTTCGGAAATCCTATGCTGAGTGTCTCCACACTTCATTTCACGATCTCCGATGTTCTGATATAGAACTTTTCTACACTAGATCCTTCCCCAATATGACTATGTTCATAACCAAGAACCTATGCAAAAAGCGCTTTTCGTGAATTTGCGTTTCGTGAATCTGGATATGAAGCATCTCAACTTTCCAAGTCATGATCTTCGAAACCCCGAAATGGAGCTTATCTGGACTGACTCCTTCCTTTCTCGCGACCATGGGTTGTGACCACAGCCTTATGCATAAGGCGCTTTCACGATTTCACATTTTGTGAGTCTGGAGATGAGACATCTCGACTCTCCAAGTCATGATCCCCAATACCCCGAAATGGCGTGGGATCAATGGTCTTGATCAACACTTGATCTGATGGCTCAGATCATTTCATGATTTCTCATATCGTGATTTTGACATTCTTGTTGCATTGTTTTCTTGCCTCTCCATGTTGTGATCCCCGAAACTCCGATATGGAGTTAGATCAATCGTCCAGATCTGAGCTTGATTCAATGGCTACGATTGAATCGCAATTTTGCATATCACGAAATCGACATTCTTGTTGCATTTGTTTACTTTCCTCTCCATGTTGCGATCCCCGAAACTCCAATATGGAGTTAGATCAACGGTCCAGATCTGAGCTTGATTCTACGGATGCGATTGAATTGCAATTTCGCATATCGTGAAATTGACATTCTTGTTGCATTGTTTACTTGCCTCTCCATGTTGCGATCCCCGAAAATCTGACACGGACTGGAATCAACGGTCCAGATCAAAGCTTGATCTGATGGCTCAGATTACATTGCGATTTTGCATATTGCGATATCAGGATTCCTGATGTTAATAATATTTGACATGTTCAACTCGTGATCCTCGAAACTCCGACATGGACTGGAATCAATGGTCTAGATTCAACCTCGATCTGATGGCTCAGATTAAGTCACAATTTTGCAGATCGTGATTATGCCTGCTTCTCCTTGTTATACTTTAAAAGGTGTGCAGGTTCTCCTTTATTTGACGATGGTTGGGTCCTGCGCTTGGATCTATCGTCGTAGATCTGTCCTCCTATTCAGCGCTCTTCTTGTTTATATTTTGATCTGATGGCCCTCACTCTTTTGGGATTTTTGAATGAGATCCAATGATCAAAAATGCTTCTCAAACTTTACGGGCCTTCGATCATTCTATCAATGTTGCGTTGCCTTCGATCATTCTATCTTCCTGGACTTATCTTCTATTTTCTTGTTGATCATTGCTTCTTTACTCAAGCCATCATCATTGTTGTACTTTCCATCAATGACAAGCTTACGCTGCCTGTAAAACATACCAAACATCCTCTGCACTATCTCTTTTGATCTTATCGAGGTTGCTCTGTGGCTTCTTCCCAAAATACTTCTGGTGCCCATCTATTACATTCTTCCTGTACTCATGCCATCTTCATTGCTGTACTTGTTCTTCCAAAAATACTTTTGGTGCCCATATATTACATTCTTCCTGTACTCATGCCATCTTCATTATTGTACTTTCCATCAATGACAGGCATATGCTGCCTGTTAAACATTTTCCCAGTTAGTAGTACATCAGTTGAATGACCGTTACTGCATGCGTGATCCTATGTTACTCCAAATTGTCCTACGGGTACGCTTTTTAGAATGATAATTTGATTTTATTATACATTATCATAGGATTTCTAATCATGTATCCTATGCTTATGCTAATTTTTTTTTAGATTGGCATTTGTCACATAATTAGAAGCAAAGAAAACCATCTAATCAATGTACACATTGTAAAATATAAGTAAAGCCGAAGATCCTTTTTTATATATTTCAAAAGAATATATATGGTGTTTATAGTACAAAATGGGGCTAACACCCTCAATACACATATACATTTGGTATTACAATATCCCATGATATCTACACTTGTGGCGCTGAATTTGTGTCATGGTAGAAAACCACAGCATTTGTGAGACACCGAAAGAGTCGTACCCATGCCCTAGGTACACCAACCACCTGTCGTTGCATGGCTTTAGGAATATCCTCTACCTAAACCATGGGTATCCTATGAGTCAAACATGATAGGTTGCCCTGCACATTTTGTAGGACCCTCTCGGCGTCTCCTCCTGCCACCTCTTCTCCCTGGTTCCTCCGTCGATGTTGAGGGAAACCCTCTAGCCATCGCAGACCCACATCTGTGTCACACAAAGTCTAGTCAATACTTAAGCACCATCCAAAAATAGTTTTGTCCTCATTATACAAAAATACAAAAACATTAAATATGTAAAAACTTTTTGACATACCTATGTCATCGTAAGCAGACCATGGTGGAAGTGGCATGTCTGGATCTCCTTTGAAGTTGATCTCATTGTAAGGATAGTCATCAAGAGCAATGAACTATCACTGCCACCATTAGAATAAGTCCTCGTTGTAGGGTGTTGGAACCCAACCTCCCCCTCACCACCTCATCACCTCGGTCCACCATGCTATGGCTCAATCATGAGGTCCCCTACGAAGAATCTCAACTCTAGGTCCCAAACCTAGAACCCACTCAAAAAAAAACTCCATGGAGGAAAACCAAAAATTTCTTTTACCCCCCTTCTTGCACTCTATCAAATAGCTCTTCATATTCACCAGTAGTGAGGTACACCAATCATACACTATGGGTCTTGCACACTGCACCACATAGAACATGAGCAACCTCAATGTCTGGTGCAACGAGGCCGAACCTATGATCTTGGTCAAGACTAAGACAATGATCTTCAGACCGAGGTTGTTTATTTCCCAGATAAGGACTTGAATCCCTACCTTAGGAGTCCCTGCTACACAGTGGGCGTCAATATATTCCTGTTATAGCCCTAAATTTCACCAGAGATGCACCTGGCATCAAGTCATCTTACTTGCTATCTTTTCTAAGCCATCACTGAACAACTCTTCTAAAAAAACATTTTTTGAAGGTGTACGCTCCCTAGACTACTACTACCCGCGTACACACTCTTTATACACCACTACATCCCATGTACACTCACAAAGGGCACGAAAAATTGAAAATTGCAAAGGGATACAGGTTTTTGGGCCATTACCTAAACATTTGACCTCCCATAGCCAGTCCCCCCAACCGCTACTATCTCTTTTGGCCTATAAAAGAAGGTGTTGGGGTCCCATTATGAAGAGAATCATGAGAGCATGGAAAATCTGCCCATTTTAGTATTCCCCCTTTGCCCCTATATTTTGCAACCACATTGTGAGTTTGAGCCAGAATTCCTTCTTCCTCCATTGCAAACCCTTGCCATTTCCCTAGAGAGAACTGAAGAAGAGAAGAATATGTGGAAGCAATTGGTGCATGGTGAAGAGGATCCCAGGACTGATTTCGAGGAGCATTTGTCGGTCTCATGTTGTAAACGAATTTTGTGAGATTAATATAAAGAAATACTTTTTCCGTCCTACCAAATGATGTCTTAAATATTTATGATTTGTTTACATTTTTTGTTATGATGTCTAACCCACTAATCCTTATATAGAATGCATGCTTGTAGTTTCTTGTTGTATTTTGGTGAATGTAAGTTGGCCTTAGGAGGATATATGCAGTCAAGAAACAACTAAGCACAAAGGGATCGACACTCGAAGCAAAGTTTAAGGTATGTCTACCGGATCCCTATACTTTGTCTTTTATGTATGATTGTGGGGTAATGATGGGATAGTTGTTAAAAGTAGGATACTTTAGATGTTTAGCTCCGCCTACATTTTAGAACCCTAGTGTAGTCCATAGGGGTTTTTACCACTATAGCATAATTGGCGACCATACTGGGGATACCTCTATGGTTTTTTGGGGATATTATTTTTGGGTGATTTAATTGGTTTAACTGCCTTTTTGAGTTTTTTTAAGTTTTTGTGTCTTTAAGGGATTCTAGTCTTCAATACCAGTACTCCCTGCCTGGTTTGCTTGACTATTGGTTTTCATTTTTTGAGAAGTTACAAAGGTGTACGCAGCCTGTAGTGGGACTACATGTGTACATATGTGCCCTGCCTTTGGACAACCTGCGTACATACACAGGCTGCTGAAGTGTTAGTAGCGTGCTTGTGCTGAGAATTTTTTATTATTTAAAAGAAGAGGCAGTCATCCTCTCCCCTATCAGAAGTCACACTTCTCAAGTATTTTCTTGATCTAGCACTGGTCTCTATTATAGCAGTCTGTAGCCTAGGTCTAACCGCAACATAACTTTCTTTTTATCAAAGATTTCTTGTGTTTTATTTATTAGGGTTTTTAGACAAGTTTGTGAGCCTATTCTGATCTGCCTGTTTGGTATTGTTAGTGAGTCCCTGTGATCTACGATGCGACAAAAATCATTTCTTGGTCTTGAATTGTCATCATTTTTCTCTTTTTATCTTTAGAAGAAAAGAAAAGAATTCATTTTCAAATTTCTTGTTTTGAAGCATAAAACAATAACAAAAAAATCATTTCTTTGTTTGGTAAAAGTAGTTTAGGTTAGTTGCTTTATTTACCAAGGAAAAGGAAATTTTTCTTAAGTTATTTAGTTGAATACTTAGGACATTAAGTAGTTTGTAGTTAAGCAAAATCTTGTTTTAAGTTTTTCTTTTCAAAGATCTAAGAAAAGTAGTTATGAAAACTTTGGTGAAAGAGTTTAATTTGGCAAATCTTTAATTATGAAGAAGAAGTAGTTTGTTTTCAGTTTAATCTTATGATCTTCTCTTTCATCTCTTAAATAACATCACTGGTTTCACTTTCATTCCTTTTGACTTAAGACATCCACTAAAATTAATGCTTAATTAAAAGTTATTAGACTTTGTGTTTGTAGGGTCCATCAATTTAGTCTAAGCTAGAGCCTTCATTTAGGATTGGAGAGGAAACTCTTCAAGGCTAGAAAAACAAACACAAGAGTTTGTTCTAGGGAGTTCTTGAAAGTACAGTAACCATGAAAGTTATCCAGGAACCCCCTCTAACACAAGGGCTAAACATGAGGTTGCGTGTGGGAAGGTAGTGGAGATAACCCCTCCAAAGTCAGACCAAGCATAGTGGGGAACACATATAGAGGGCTTATCTTGGGATTCCATTGATCGAATTTTCCATGGAGCTTCATGGGTCTCGAATCCATTCGAGGTCCTCAGTATTATTCTGGAACACTTGATTTCAATAACCTTGATAGGTTTCAGATTTGATACCCTGCTCATTGCGGTCCACCCGATTGTCGACTGTACCCTCTTGGTGATTGTTCGCGCGCTAGAAACCTAGTTTCCTTTATCTTAGTGACTTACACTAGTGATTGCAGGGGTATACCATGGTACCTAGGGAAGAAATCAGGCCACACTTTGTAGAGTATACCTAGAGGGTGCTTCTGTTTTTGAGTTGCACTTGCACCGGTAAGTTTCTCTAGTGTTGGTTGTTGTAACTGTTCTTCCAACTAGCTAGTGATATGCTTATCTTGTCTCATAGGAGATTTTTCTAGTGTGTGATGGTATTTAACGTTAATAGAAATCCCTAGTGTGTCATGGATCTTATCACACCGGGAGGATTAGGAGCTCTGCCAGTAACGAAGGCTTCTTGGCCTACCCTTGGTTAATCTGGAACCACCCCCACCACCACTAAGGCGAAGACTAGAACAGCAAGGGTCTTTTGAGGCAAACGAGCCACATGAAACTGAGCCCGACCCATCTCCAAGGGGAGAAAATTTGATTTTGGAGGAACCAACCATTTCCTACCTTAGATCAGAATCTCTTAGTCCATATAACCTCTCGATCACTGATCTATCGACACCCATCATCGTACAAGTTAAACCTTATGAGCGTCAAGTAGTGTCACATGAAGCGATGGAGACAAATGTTGCTACTTCTTCATGGAATCCTCATATTCCCTCTATGGATGTCACTACAGTGGGTTTTCTACCTCTTAACTAACCGTCCCAGATCCTAACCACTATAGTCTCAAATGCCACTACCTTGGGCAATGGTCTGATTCCATCTATGGCAGGGATCACTACTCCTTTCACCCAAAGTGTGACAGGCCCTCCATTCTCATACAGGATGCTTGGCTTTAGTATGAAATCTGTCGTTTCCTACTCCACTCTATAGACTTTAGGTCTGGCAGCAGGGACCTCGAACACTCCTCTACAAGGATCCATGGGGGGCACTTCATCTCCCTATAACACTTTCCCTTATGGAGGTGGTCATATACCTCCTTTGTCCCCTTTGCTTGGTAGTTCTCACCATCACTCCCCCGGGCTGAACGTAAACTATAGTTCATTTGGAGCCGGTAGTCAAGGAATTCCTTCTTATAGCATATTGGTATGTTCGACACTGTTCTCTTTTTTCAACACGTTTGGTAACAATGATTTCTCATAAGATGTCGTCTCGACCTGGGGAAACCTCGGTTATGGACAAACAAATCCTATGTAGGGTACTATTCCTACACAGGGGGCAAGCTCAGGAATTCCTTCCTCACAAGGACTTTGGAATCCATGGCAGGGATAAAATACGTCATCACAGATGTCAATCAGGGGCAATTCCTTCCATATCTAATGGAACCCCAGGAAAGGCTCAAGATCTATACGCGTTGGATCAACAGGGGGAAACCCTTCCCAAAATCCTTGGAATGCAATGCAAGCCCAATATTTTACATCCTATTACGTGAGTCAACCGATGACATGTCAACAAGTGCAGAATCTATACACTGGTCATGACCATGGTTATTACTAGAACCCTGGCCAACAACCTATCTTTTCCTGGCAACCTGGTGCGAGCCAAACTCCAGGATCCTTTTTCCCTGGTTATAATCAACAACCCAAATTACCATTTCTGGCAACTTTGCACTTGCCATACTTGACAAGGTTATTAAACAACCCCATCTATCATGATTCGTGTTGGCCTCCCATGCCAACCAAGTTGCCTTTGAACATTCCAAAGTTTGAAGATAAGCCTAATGAAGATCCAGGCGATCATGTGACTACCTTCCATTTATGGTGCTCATCCAACTCTTTGAGAGACGACTCCATCTAGTTGCATTTGTTTCAACGCCTTCTCATCGGGAGTGCTGGGAAATGGTACATAGAGCTCGATCACTCAAGATACTATACCTTTGGTGAATTGGCAATGGATTTCTTAAACCATTTTCAATTACCTGTGAGATATGACGCCCGCACCGAGTTGCTGGCCAAATTTGAGTAGACAAAGGTGGACCATATCGTTGATCACATCAGAGAATGGAGACACTGGAAGAGTTTCATAAAAGTACCAGTCCCGCCATCATTCCTTCTTGAGTGGTTCCTTAAGTCTTTGAGACCACAATTATCTAAATACGTCGCAACGTCTAGGGTCTTTTAAGAAGAAGAAGCGATAATGAGAGCTCAACAACTAGAGTTGATTTACTCTCAGTCTAGTTTACTTTACAAAGTTTTTCCAGATGCACCGCGGTCAATACTTGACAAGACCAGATAGATATCTAGACCACATGCCAATGGTATTGTTGGTTCAGCGAAGACAAAGATCATTGATCAGTTGTCGAATCAATTGCACCAATTGTCAATATAGCAGACAGCGGCTAGCCAGACCACTAGTTCGGTTATCCCCCCACTCAAATGTCATATGTACACAGTGTGCAATCGACAAACCTGAAGGCCACCCAGCAACTTGATGGAAAGAATAAATAGAGAAAGAAGGGTAAGGGGGATAAGAAACCTACCAATATTGTTGGTGAGGGAAACACAAAAAAGAAGAAGTCAAAGTATTTGTGTAATATTTGCAGGAAAGACCACCCGACTCACTAGTACCCTCGGCTTGCGAAGGCCCAAACGTTATTGGCACAACAACAACTTGCCGTGTTAACGAACCCATTTTCACATGGGAAAAATTTAACTCAAGCCTCTTTGAGCACGGAAGGGGGCAATTAGGGACCCCCTTCATCTTCGAGTACTCCTTCGTCTATGAATGTGTACATGATCAAAGGTAGCATTGATATAGAAACTAGCACACGTGACTATAGAATGCCAAAAACCTCTTAGAAGGGTAAAGAAGCCAAAAACCCACCTCTTCCTCTCCATATTGAGAATTCATTGGGTGAAACAATGACACACATCCCAAAAGGTTCTTTCAAGAAAGCTTCCCACAATCCAAACACAAGGGCCACCTAGAAATACTTTGTGGTGGAGGTTTTGTCTCAATCTCCTTGTGCAATGCCTGCTTTGGAAGTCCTCCAAAGATGCCCTTCCCAAAGAAAGGCTCTGTTAGCTACCTTAGGATCTGCTGCAACTTGTAATCTGGGAATGATCATTCTTGAAACAACCGAATTAAAACCTCGTCTCCCTTACCATGTGGTGTTTCCGATAGTAGTGGATTACACCATGAAAATGTTTACTAGGAATATTTTCCACATGGTGGTTGATGAGGGTGCCTCGACATGCATGATGTCTTTGGCAGTTTGGAAGGCCATTGGACAACCCGTTTTGTCTCTGTCACCTACTCTTCTTACCACTTTCAAGGGTCGTTCATTCCGACCACATGGAATCATCCCCTCTTTCCCCGTGCAGTTAGGGGGGAATACCATGTGCATCAAGGTTGAAGTGGTCGATGTGTCTCTATACCATAATCTCTTGTTAGCAAGGAGTTAGACCTATGCTATGCAAGTAGTGGTTGCGAAAGTTTTCTGGGTCTTGTTGTTTCCACACGAGGGTCGGATCGTGTCCATTGATTATTTATCCTTCTCCTGTCCTGACCCTTCATCGGGGGTATCCATGGTACTGATGATTGATAATCCTCAGCCTAACATCATCAACATAGGGGTTGGTTTGTGCCCACCTTTATGGGTAATTTTGATTACCCGCCTCTTACCGGAAATGTCCAATACATATCGATTGTCCCCGACCAGCCTAGGATGAAATATTTCAAATCTCGTCATTTCACACAACTTACTTTAATGATCCATGGAAGCTTCCTTCCCCATCAGTCATCATGGAAGGGGAAGGGAACCATGGCATGGACATGCCTTTGTCCGCAGCATAAGTTGTGTACTCTATAGTCAAGCAAGCTTCCGCCAACTCTGATTTGACCCCTGCACTAGAGTTAGATCCAGTTCTCGAGCCTATTTGGGATCAAGGTTCCCTCACCAATAATGATTCATTAGACTTAGTATTTCTCTCAGATGAGGTGATTATTGAGGCAATGATTAGTCTGAATAGACCCTGGGATGATCTCCATCACAGATCTTATTTCCTCTCAAAGTTAAGAAGAATTGAAGCAGGTGAATTCACTTTGATTATGACTGGAGATAGGGATTGTCCTATCAATCCTTTGGCTATGCATTTTGTTTATGCTAAAGGAAATATGGAAACAATCACTAAAATGATACCTATTGATATCTCCAAAACCCCTAGCATCATGGAGAATGTCTTCTTTGGAGTAGACTGCTCTCCCGAAGAGATTCAAATCTGCAAGGATTTATTTAAAGAATTCCGCGACATGTTTTCTTGGTATTACAAAGAAATTCCAGGCATAGGTCCAAGAATCATTGAAAATGAAATCACAACATATCCTGATGCTAAGCTGGTCTGGCAGAAGCTTCGTTCAATTAATGCTAAGAAAGAAACAACAATTAAGGCTGAAGTGGAGAAAATTCTTAAAGCTGGTTTCATCTACCCTATCCAATTGACTCAATGGGTGTCAAATCCCATGCCAGTCAACAAAAAATAGGGTATGATTCACATATGTACGGACTTCCATGATTTGAACAAGGCCTGTCTAAAGGATAATTTCCCCATGCCATTTATTGACCAGATACTTGATGAATGCACAAGCTGCGTGGCATTTTCTTTCATGGATGGTTTTTTCGAGATACAATCAGATATAGATCAAACCCGAAGACCAACAAAAAACCACATTCATTTGTCTGTGGGCTACATTTGCTTATCGAAAGATGCCTTTTGTTCTGAAAAATGATGGAGCTAATTTTCAGTGGGCCATGTATTTTTATTTCCACAATCTCAAACACATTGTCGAGGATTATCTTGATGATTTAACATCATGATCTCTCAAGAGATCTGATCATCCCACACACCTTCAACTCATCTTTAAGCGATGTTTCTACTACCGGATTCACTTGAATCCAAAAAAATATAGCTTTTTTGTAACGTCGGGTCATCTGCTAGATTTCATAGCTTCAACAACAGGGATCATGGTTGATCCTCTCAAGGTTGAGGTGATAGTTCAGTTTCCTCCCCCATACATAGTCCCTCAGATTCAGAGTCTAAAGGGAAAATAAAACTTTTTACAGCGTTTCATCACAAACTATGTCGAGATCACAAAGGGTTTCATGAGTTTACTAAAGAAGGATTTTCCTTTTCATAGGGACGAGGCCACTCAACACTCTTTCGAAGCGTTGAAATGCGCCCTCACGTCTGCCCCTCTGCTTCAACCACCCAATTATAATAAATATTTCTTATTGTACTAAACCACTGCAGAGTTGACCATCGGTATGCTCTTGGTTTAGGAGGATGATTTTCTCTCAGAATAAGTGATTTATTACCTGAGATGAGGCCTGGTTGGACTAGAACTCAATTATTCCCACGTTGAAAAAATTGCATTGGTGGCAGTTCATGTTGTCCAACGGTTCCATCATTACATATTGTTTCGCAAGACCACCGTCATTATCATTGTGAATCTGTTGCAATATGTGTTGACACAACATGTAATCGGAGGAAAGATCAGTATATGGATAGTTATCCTCCAGGAATTCGACTTGGATTTTGTTTTGGAAAAATCCAAAAAGTTGTTGGTCTTCGCAGAACTCATATTGTAACTTCCGGTTGAATCAAGTGATGTTATACCCAAGGAGTCACCTATCAAAGGAGACATGTTTTTGATTGCGTCTTTGGACCCCTGGTACAGAGATATGCTAGTCTATCTCCATAATTTGAAGTTCCCCACCTCCTCTTCTCATGATGAACATCGTCGTATACGCCATCAGGCCAAGATATATCTCATACTTGAGGACACTCTGTATCGTTGAGGTGTAGATTGCGTACTTGGTCGGTGTCTCACTCATGAAGAAGAAGAAATTGTGCTTAACAATTGCCACACTAGAGCATGTGGTGGTCATTTGTCTAGGTTGGAAATAGCCCAAAATATCCTATGAGCCAATTACTTTTGGCTGACATTAATCAAATATTGTTTTGAATTGGTCAAGAAGTGCCACCCGTGTCAGGTCTTCTCTTGGAAGATGAGGGCACACCCTGCTTCCATGTTTCCCATCATCATAATTTGTCCCTTCACCAAGTGGGGGATTGATTACACTACATGAAACCCCCCTATAGCAAGGGGGAACTGTTATATCATCATAGCAGTATACTACTTCATGAAGTGGGTCGAGGCTATGCCAACATTTAAATATGATGGCGAGACAACAACTCTCTTTTTTTTTAAACCAAATAATAGCAAGGTTCGGCATCCCAAGAGAGATTTTCACTGACCATGGCAGTCACTTTCAGAACAAAATGATGTTTGAGTTAATGTCAAATCTTGGGTTGAGGAAAGAACATTCGTCACCCTACTACCCACAAGAGAATGTTCAGGTGGAATATGTGAATAAGTTCCTTAAGACTATTCTACAAAGAACAATCAATTTGGCCAAGTCAAATTGGCATTTGATGTTGTACTCAATGTTATGGGCCTACCAAACATCTGTTAAGATTGCAACCGGTTTCTCACCTTTTCAACTCATTTATGGGCTGGAAGCATCCTTGCCCATAGAGTACCAAATCTCATCTCTAAAGTTGGTAGTACAATTATTTCCAGACACTTCACCACTTGAGGATCATTTATTATATCTTGAGCAGCTCGATGAGCAGCGTCAGGATGTAGCCTTGGATAATGAGGCTCACAAACAAAAATTCAAGTGTGAGTATGATTGGTCTGTTCGTCCTCCAATTTTCTCTGAAGGTGACCTTGTCCTAGACTATGACCAAGATAAGAATCCCCTGGGGGCAGGCAAGTTCAAACCCATGTGGTTTGGACCTTTCATCATGAAGGAGGTTCTAAAGAAGGGCACTTATCGTCTAGTATACTTTGAGGGAAATGCTTTGGAGGAGCCTAGAAATGGGCTCTACCTCAAGAAGTATTACTCGTATGTGGGTCGCCTTGGGTGACTTCTTGTACATATGTATAGTTCTTATACATTTTTCTCTTTTAGTTTTTGTCTTTTTGGTTTTATGGATGTGTCATTTTTTTGATGTCATCTTTTTCACTATGGCAGATATCAAGTGAATCAGAGGTGTTCTTGGGGTTTGCGGATTGTGCTAGCCGGGACACTCAGAGGCTTGCTTCCATAGCTTGGGTGATTTTCACACCTCAGGGCCAATTGCTATCTTCAGGAGGTATTTGTTTTGGTGATGCCACAAACAATGTTTCCAAGTACAATGTAGTCTTAGAGTTTCTTCGTGATGCTTTGTCACATGGTATCTCTCACCTCCAGGTCTACTTAGATGCTCAGTTGGTTGTGTCCTACTTAAATGGGGTTTACTGCATTTATGATCCTACTCTACATCGATGGTTCCTTAGGGTGTGTCTCTTAGAATGAAGATTTGATTACATTATGTATATCCATGTTCCTAGGATATTTAATCAAATCATAGATACTCTATCTAACCATGTATTAGATTGGCATATTGCACACGTGTAAGAAAAATCACACACACGCACATATAAATACTTTTGTAAATTAATGTAATCCATAAGACATAAAAGGATGTAAATATGCATATATATATATAAAATATCAGAGTACATGGGTGGGCGTAAGTGCCTCAAAAATATGTCCAGTAAGAGACACAGGGCTTATGCCCTCAAAAATATACAAAAGGTGCCCTCAGAACACGAGTAGTCTAGCCTAGCTAAGGGCGGGGCATGTTGACCCTGCCATAATGAACAACGAAGTTTGCCAAATGATGAAAGAGCTGGACCCAGGTCCGTGGTACCCCAACTACGTGACGTTGCATCATTGGCGACAGATCCTCGATCTCTGCCATAGGGACTATGTGAGTGAGTGCAGTGAGGTTCTGCTCCACCCGTCTCAATACTCTCTTAGCCTCTCCGGATGGAGGACCCCTTACTGTTGTTGTTGGTTCGATGGCTGCGGCTAGTCCTACCTTTGGTCAAGGATGTCACCTAGTCCTCGAAACGTATGTTGGATGCACTGGTCCCACATATGTACATAACAGATACCTAAGTGTTTGATACTTTGGTATACAAGAAAAACGATATATATATAAATAAATAAAGATTAAATGACTCTAAAAAATAATTTTACCCATCTCTCCTCGCTTCGCTTTGGGAGGTGTAGGCATGTTCAGATCTCTAGAAAAGTTAATCCAAACATAGGGGTAGTCCTCTATTGTTGGAATCTGTCATGCCCACCAGTCAAAAAAATTTCATCGGAGGCCTCTATGGTCCTCCCTCCCCCCTTTCGTGGAATCAACACTGCCCATATGCATAATACTGGGAGAGAGGTCGTGTGCCCTCATATCGTCTCTCACAGACTAAGACTGGGTACCCTCTTGAAGAAAAAGAAACACAGAACAGTCCCGAACCCAAAGTTTTTGTTCTCCCGTACCCGACACTTTGTTAGTTGTCTCTTCATGCAATCTAGCATGGTTGTACTCTATTCGAAAATACGTGCATTTAAGCACAGCACCGCATAGTGCATGTACACCTGAGAGGCCTAATGTAAAGTCATGGATCCAGTGATCCACCCAATGAGTAACACTATCACTTTCAGCAATAGATTTTTGATCTTGTTTATCGACACCTGAGAACCCACTTTTTCAGTACCAGCCTTATAATGGAGTCTAATCAACTCCTCAATGTTTTGAGGCCTAGGGGAAAGGTACACAAGTTGACTAGATCCCCTCTCCTTGAGAGACCAGTCAGGAAGTAAATATCTTCAGTCATTGGAGTCAATAAATTCCCCTCAAGCATAAATGCCTTAGTGTCAGGATGGTAGTAATCTATCAAAGCATTCAACAACCTGAGTTTTTCCCTCAGAAACAAACACTGGAAGAATTTCAACAACCCACATTGCGATAATACAACGATAGAAGCAGGGTATTGTGAGACCAAAAAATCAATGTCTTCATTCTCCCTCTCTCTCCAATGGACATACATCCTGCAAAGTGACAAATTCATGGGGAGTTAACTCTTGATTTTTATTTTTCCACATATTGGAGGGTGTACGCGCACTGTATTGGACACAATCACATATGCACACGTGCATATTGTTTTTTTCACATGAGCATACGTAGGTTGTCCCACTACTACCTGTGTACACATATGGCTGACCTTTTTAAAGGTCAGTGCCCCCCCCAAAAAACCAAAGGAAATGTGAAAAGGAAGAATAGAAATGCAGGAGGGTATATTATGTACTTACTTGGTCCAAGCGAAAGTTTGTTTCATCCACTGAAGCTCCTATAATCAACTCTTTTGGCAAAGGGGTGTTGTTTTCTTTTTTTTCAATTCTCAATTTACAGTGGTGATAATGAGCTTCCAGCTTCTATTTATAGACATTTTTTCCCCTTTTTTTCATTTTTTGGACACTTTTGTCATTTTTTCTAGCCTGAAAATCATTTAGTGTGGCTCTCGAGTTTCTTTTGGGATGTTACAATACATTTTACTTTTGGTTCGGTGAATGTTTTTGAGAGTTGGGGCATTTTTAAGGTCCTTTGGTGAAAAGTGTTTTTTCCAACTTTGTGCATTTAAGATATGATTCCACCTCCAATTGTTGCACCTCATTGTCTTTTTCGCTTTTCCATAGGATCGATCCATCCAAATTGTGACACATAACCCTCACTCATGCTCTATAAGTGTCGTAATTTAGTGGTAGAGCCTACCTTCACATGGATTCCCTAGGTAGGTCTTCATTGCATTTTGGTGTCCATGCCGTTGCTAATGAATTTAGGCTCAGGAGTCCTTTTAGTCCTATATTGATTACGAGTTTGGGCCTTCACATGTTTGATATGTTATCACTCTTGGTTTCACCCTCAGGATTCCCAAAACAGCGGGTCTTTTTTTAATCCCTTTTAAGACCCTCTAAACATGAAAAGAGTGTCAAGTGATCTTGTTTCCCTTCATGCTCGCCAAACTAAAATTCAAAGGCATGTCTGTTTGGCAGTAGTTTACCCCTTTTTTTGGTTTGGATGGTCAAATGTACGAACAAAGGTATAGTCTAGGGGCCTCGATTCTCTAGAAGAGTATTCTCAAGTATAGATTTAACCCTTTTTCGGGCCTAAGGGACTAAATTTACGAAAAAGGAACCCGCATGGAGTCCATAGTTAAGCTCTTTTCAGACTCCCTAAAATTGAAAATATTGTTGAGTGACCTTGTTTCTTCACACTCATTAAATTGGTCAAGAAGAACATCCCTTACGGAGTCCATAATTAAGTTTTTTTCAGACTCCTTAAATATGAAAAAATTGTCAAGTGATCTTGTCTTTTTCACACTCTTTAAAATGATTTTGAATAGATGTCTTTTCGGTGCTAGTTTACCCCTTTTTCGAACCGACTAGACTACCTTCGAAAAAGGTACCCCAGTGGAGTCTCCTTTTACGCTTTTTTCAGACTCTCTAAAAATGAAAAACCACAGATATTACCTTCTCCGGGCTCATTAAAATTACATCGAAGGACATTATCATTGTGTCTTATTAATCACATTTGCATCCCTACGTCTTTGGCCTAATGTCAGCTCTATGTTTCAATCAATTGAACCATGTGAAGCATACCTTATATGCAAGCCTTGTAGCACTTTGCCTCTGCATCTTGACACCTTGACCCATGGAGGATTTTTCCCGAGTGTCCTTTTTCTTCATATTTCCCTTGCTCTGAGCATCAGTGTGTTACTTGCAGTTGGAACTAGTATGTCTGCAACACTCGTTCCGCCTTTGTAATGTAGTATTCTTTTATTCTTTTTCAATCTTTCCAAAGTTATTGAAAAAGACAAAAAAAATCAATTATACCCCAAAAAGAGGAAGGGAAAAGTATTTTGTTTTTGTTGATAGGACAATGACTCTCCCTTGGACAAAGCACATCCTTCTGTTTGCTCATCAAAATCTAGGATTCAATATGACCTTAGGAAGTTGTTCTCACTACATAGGTTTGTGTCCTTCTCCATTTGGTTATCCTTCCAAACATATGGAGAGTTCGCATTGCCTCCTACATCATGAACTTGTGTCATTTCCATGCCGCTTGGGTCTCAACTTTTTTTGTTCTTTTGTCCAAGGGAAGTTTTACTAAACTTGAATCAGCACTTCTTCATTTTGTCTCTTGTCCTCATACCTAGCCACCCTGAAAGTCCAATCAATTCCTTGCTCAAAATCACTGAAGTTCTCTGCCTGATCACCAAGATCCTCTTGTCTGTTCTTGACAAGCCATCGAAGACCTCTGGGTAGTGAATTTGTACACTGATATTACACTCCTATTCAAGTTTTGAATATTTTGAACTTGTTTCTCGAGCTCTGGAGACCTCATATCTAGCCATTAGGCATCACTAGCTTCTTGAAGATGGATACTATACATGTATATCTTTTGATTTTTAGATGTAGATCCTTTGTGTACTTCTTGCGGATATACTATATATAGTTATATGACATGGATCTATGTATTTGATTGGCAGCCATGATTTTATTTCATCCCAAGCATGGGTATGCCTGCCTCGGTGAGACAAATGGTTATTTTACAGATGGCACCTCTTGAAATCTGGTCTCTGGGTTCACTTTCTTCATATGTTGGTGAAGATTTGTAATGTATTTCTACCATCATATGTTCTTCTGACATCACACATTAGGGGGCTTCTATTATAACCCTAAATTGCACCAGACATGCATACCTGGCATCAGGCCATATTACTTTCTATCTTTGCCAAGCCATCACTGAACAACTCTTCTAAAAAACCATTTTTTTGAAGGTGTACACTCCCTATGCCACTACTTCCCATGCGCACATGCTTTATGCACCACTACAGCCCGTGTACACTCACAAAAAGTGCAAAAAAGTGAAAATTGCAAAGGGATACGTGTTTTCGGGTTGTTACCTAATGATTTGACCGCCCATAGCCAATCACCCCAACTGTTACTATCTCTTTTGGCCTATAAAAGAAGGTGTTGGGGTCCCATTATGAAGAGAAGCACGAGAGAATAGAAACTCTTCCCATTTCAGTATTCCCTCTTTGCCCCAATATGTTTCAACCAAATTCTGAGTTTGAGCCAGAATTCCTTCTTCCTTCATTGCAAACCCTTGCCATTTCCCTAGAGAGAACTAAAGAGGAGAAGAATATGTGGAAGTAGTTGGTGCATGGTGAAGAGGATCCTAGGACCAAGTTCGAGGAGCAGTTCCCGGTCTCATATTGTAAATGACTTTTGTGAGATTAATATAAAGAAATACTTTTTCCATCCTGCCAAATGATGTCTTAAATCTTTATGATTTGTTTACATTTTCTGTTATGATGTCTAACCCAACAATCCTTATATAGAATTCATGCTTGTAGTTTCTTGTTTGTCTCTTCATGAATGCAGGTTGGCCTTGGGAGGATATCTATAGTCGAGAAACAACTAAGCACAATGGAATTGACACCGAACGTAGAGTTTAATGTATGCCTACCAGATCCCTATTATTGTCTTTTATGTATGATTGTGGGGTAATGACGGGATAGTTGTTAAAAGTAGGAGACTTTAGATGGTTAGCTATGCTTAGACTTAGAACCCTAGTGTAGTCTGTAGGGGTTTTCCCGCTTTAGCAATTCCTCTATCTTCATCCTGCTACCTACTCCCCATGATTTGAGGTTCACAACCTCCCCCCGACGTGATAGACCAGTCAGAAGGTAAATATCCTCTACTTCAAATCTCAATGGTTTCCCATCGATATTGAAGCTCTCACTATCAGGGTCCTAGTAACTCACCAACATCTCCAACAACCTCACCTGGGCTCTCATTGTTGGAAATACTAAGACAACTGAGAGGGGGGGTGAATCAATTGTTATTCTGCTTAAACAATTTTATGCCTATTGAAATATTATTAATGCTCTCCAAGTGATCATCGGGATTATGCAAGTCATGAACAACAAAAATAATAGACATAAATCACACATATGATATAAACAAAGGCATATATTCATGAGGAAACCCATAAAGGGACAAAACCTCTTCTTCTTAGAACGATAGGCAGTATTTTATTTTCTGTACATCATCTATCTTTGAGAACCAACTCAAAATGAGGCTACAACCTCTTCTTTAACAAGCTGTAACTTGTAGAGAGCATCAACCCTCTGATTTCTCTAGCACCCACTAGAAGGAAGCACCAACTCCCTGAGGGTTCCAATACCAACTAGATGGAAGCACCAACTTCTAGTCATAAAGGCACCAGATGGAAGCTACAACTCCCTGTGTTCAAGCACCCAATTGAAACTTTGAGGACAATAGTCCTCCCTAGCATGACCCTACCACCTTGAGATATAAAAAAATTTACTTACTTGTTCTGTCTCTGATATGGTCTGTTACAGCTCCATGTCTCCTCTACCTTCTTCAACTTCTATTCTCTATTATGCTTCTGCTTCATTTTGCTTCTATTCTCTTCTCTTTTTCTTCCTGCACATCACTCTCACTGTCCAACTTCTCTTCAATATATTATGCTCTATGCAGCCTCTGCATGCTATGCACTCCACCTCTGATATACACTTCAGGTTCAACAACTCTTCTTTGTTCTTCATGTCTTACTCACACCTAGTTCTCTGCCTGATCATCATTCAAACTCTTCATCTTCTCTGGTGGTTATTATAAATCTGTTCATCATTAGAGGGCGTTATCCTGAGATTATATGGCTTCTTTGGGAGTCACAACTCTTCGTATTCTATGGTAGTTACAGTCAGTCCTTTTTGGCTTCTTTGGCTTCTAAGCCCCTTCCTTCATGTGACCACCAGTGATGAGAAAACTCCTATTCAAAAGGCACTTCCTGATCTCAGTCTAGTGAGCGCTAGCTCTATTTCTCTATATGAACTTGGGCGAAGATCTCATGTGACCACGAGATTGCAAGCGCATCCAAAGGTGGTTTGTATCCAACTACTTTTTTCCCTGCAATTTACGTCAAGCCTCCACATGTTCTTTCTCCAAAATCGTGGTTTAGATTGTGGCATGCCTTCAGATTTTTAAAGTTCGCACATCTTCAATCCCCGCAATGCGATAGGACCATCGATCTCATGATCTTGATGATGCTCCTGAATGAACGTTTTATATTTGTTCTTTCACAATATGAGGATCATACCTAGCCTTCCTAAATCAACGATTGTGATTTATTTCATGATCCAGGATTCAGGAGTTTCAAATATCAACCCTTTATTTCCTTTGTACATCAATCTTTTGGAGTTGACAATACACTAACACATGTCCCTCTCAGATCAATGGTTGACATCTCCTTTGGGTCTCTGGACTTCATATGTTTTGAATCTCAACTTCTTATTTCTTCTGACTGGATATCTTCCAAAATGGAATATCTACTAACATTTGTCCTCCTTAATCCAATGACTATCCTTCACTCTGGGACTTCAGCCTTTTCGACTCTTCGGCACTTCACTTTTCCATGAACGCTTTCACCCAGAGTCAACATTCTATTGACACGTTCCCTCTTGCATGATCAATGACCATGAGTGACTTTGACACTTCGGGCTTCGAGAGTTTCAACTCCTATGCACTCATTTCTCCTGGAGTGCTTTCACCCGAATGCATAATCTTCTGACACGTATCCCTCATGGTGATCAATTACTAGGGTCTCTTTCAGGTTTTCAATGTTAGGGACTTCGAGACTTTAGGCTAATATCTCCTTCATTCTCCTTCGAAGTGGTCACCTACTGAATAAGTCATAGGCTATGGAGACCACTTGCTATCGATTAACACTTCCACTTACACTGTTCTTCCACTGAACTAGATCAATGGTTGAGAATGCACCCAGAGTGATCTTCATATCGAATGATTGAGAGAGACTTCGGACCTTTTCCCTTCAGGACTTCAGGTCTTTTGACATTTTTTGTTGATGAAAATCCCAAAGTAAATCTCTCAGAGTGAATTAGCTTTCTTACATCACTTGTTGACATGGCATGCGCCAATTTCCTCTTGACACTTGTCATCATATAATTATGCCATATGTACTTGCTGACATGTTCTACCAAATTGGTCTGCCACATTTCCTTGTAGACGTGGTCTATTGATGTGGTTCTCCCTGATCTAATGCTCATCGCATTTTCTCCAGATCCCATGGTCCTTATTCATTTCGGATTTTCGGGCTTCGGGTAATTCGACTTTCAAGTTGTCAATTCTTCCAAAGTGAGATTCCTCGAAGAGTAACCTCCTTGCAAATTTTGACATGAACCAAATGTTGTTCATCGATCATGTTCTTAGATCGATGGCTTGATATATCTTCGGTGCTTCTCTTCTAGCTTATCATGTCCTTCCACATAAAAGTGATCCAACGATCGTGAACACACTCGAACCAGATAAACGATCAAGGATGGTTGCGGAACCACAACTTGCGAGTGATTTAACTTGTCACCAAAATTCTGCAATTTGAAGCTGTGCGCTATTGGTGAGAACCACAATTTTTGATCTTCGAGGCTATAAGATCTGACGGTCTCAAATAATTGCGGGTTTGGAAATAGCATGATATTTAATTCTCCTTTTGATATCTGCAATCTATCCCTGTCGTTGATCTGGCGATTGCGCATCCGATGCTCATGACTTAATCCGACTTAATCTGATCATTTTTTAGATCAACCACAATCATCAATATTTGGGTTTATGATATTTGACGATCTAGACCAATTGAAAGATTAGAACTAGCGAGTTGTTTAATTCTTCTTTTTCTCTATGTAATTCATCCCTGTCATTGATCTATCTTGCAGATCCAATGGTTAGGATCCTCCAATGGTCCTGAAGCCCATGGTCACTTATATGACTAACGTTCGTAATATTAGACAATCAACACGATCAATTTCTTGATCGGACGACTATTGAGGTTTCTAACCCTAAGCTTAACTTTTCCTTCTGATCATTGATCTCTGCATACTCTTCACTTCTCCTCCTGAGCTCATGATTTTCCTGTTCTCCATCATCACTATTGTTCTTTCCATCAATGACAAGCACAGTCTTCCTGTAAAAACATGCCAACAATCTCCCCCTTTGGCATTGATGGTAACCCTAAAAGGATGCACTATTCTGCTTAGACCTCCAACTGTAGGATCCAGACCACACCTTTTCTCCCCCTTTGACATCAATGTCAAAGAAAACATGCCCTCCCTGAGCTGTTGTAGTACTTTTTGGAGGTATCATATATTCAACCAACATATACTCCCCCTGAAAAGATAGACTCTCTTAGCTTTATAATGGGGTCATGTCCAACTTCTGGTGTAGATACTCAAACTGAGATTTTGCAAGCGATTTAGTGAAGATATCAGCAATATGATCTTTGGATGGAATATAATGAAAATAAACAACAGTTTTGGTCACCTATTCCCTGAAGAAGTGATACTTGATGGGTATATTCTTGGTCTTGGAGTGAAATACATGATTCTTTGACACACTAATTGAACTAGTATTATCACAATGAATTGGGATCGGTGCAGTATATTTTACCTCCAAGTCTGTAAGTGTCTAAATCATCACAATACTTGGGTACTTCAAGTGGGAGCTTCAATGTATTCAACTTTTGTAGTCGATAAGGAAATGGAACCTTTCTTCTTGCTCAACCATGCTACAAGAGAATATCCTAAGAAGAATGCACCTCCACTCGTGCTTTTCTTTTCATCCATGCAGTTATCCCAATCAACATATGAATAGACTGATAATTGAGAATTTTGGTTCCTAGGATACCATAGGCCATAGTTCATCGTTCCTTTCAAATATTTGAATATTCTTTTGACAGCTATCAAATGACTCTGCTTAGGTGCAGACTAATACCTTCCTACCATTCCAACAACATGCATTATGTTTGGATGATATGTTTTTATGTACAACAGGCTACCTATCATAGACCTATATGAACTCTGATCAACATCAGATGAGTCATCATCCTTTATTAGCTTGCATCCAATGACCATAGGTGTGCTCACAGGTGTAGAATCTTCCATTTGAAACCTTTTCAATATTTCTCTTAAATATTTCTCCTGAGAAAGAAATATTCTTTCATACCTTTGAGTAATTTGCAGACCAAGAAAAAATGACAGTTCCCCTATCATAGACATTTCAAATTCAGAATGCATGGAATAATAAAACCATTGTACCTATGAAGAATTATTACTTCCCAAGATGATGTCATCTACATAGACCAACACAATGAGAAAACTATTATCCTATGCTTTTATATATAGATTGTTGTCAACTATTCCTCTATTGAACCCTTTGTCTTGAAGATATTTATCCAATCTATAGTACCAGGCATGAGCAGCTTTTTTCAACCCATATAAGGCTTTCTTTAGCTTGCAGACAAAGTCAGGGTTATATGACAGTTGGAAACCTTCTAGTTGTTCCATATAGACTTCTTCTTTTAGATCTCCATTTAGAAAAGCTGACTTGACATCCATTTGATAGACTTTAAACTTCTTATGACAAGCATAGGCAAGAAACATTCTAGTAGCTTCTAATCTTGCTAGGGTCGCAAATGTTTCATCAAAACCTAGTCCTTCTATTTGAGCATACCCTTTGTATACCAATCTAGCCTTATTTCTAACAATATTTCCTTGCTCATTCATTTTATTCGTAAACACCCATTTGGAGCCAATTACATTCTTATCTGCAGGTCTAGGAACAAGCTCCCAAGTATTCTTCTTCTCAATTTGATCCAGTTCCTCATTCATTGATTTTAACCAATTTAGATCTTTACTGGCTTCATTAAAGTTCTTGGGCTCCACCATGGACATGAGGGAAATATGTGATTGCTCAGTGTCTTTGATTATCCTTCTTCTAGTTTGTACACCTTTGTCTTTTTCACTAATTATCTAACTTGCAGGATGATTCTTTTGAGTAATTATGGAGGAAGGATTTGATGTTGTCTGAAGATTTGATTCTGCCTGAGTATTTGTATCTTCATCTAACTCAGATTATTCTCTTTCTGATTCTTGGACCTATTCATCTTCAATTTCAACTATATCCTCTGTTGTTGATTTAACACTGCTTACATCTTGTACATGGATTTCTTCATCAAATTTTATGTCAATACAATCAACCAATTTATGCAGCCTCTTATTATAGCATCTGTATCCTTTATTGTTTGTAGCATACCCTAAGAAGATACCTTCATCATCCATTTCATCATATTTTCCAAGGTTTTCATAATTATTCTTTATGTATAACTTACTCCCAAAGACTTTGAAGTGTTTGATTGAAGCGAGTCTTCCATACCACAGTTCATAAGGTGTCTTGTCATTGTGTGGTCCGAGGTGGGATTTTTTAAGAATATGGACTACTGTGTGTATTGCTTCTACCCAGTGTTAGGATATTTAGACACTTAGGAGTTAGTTAAGATCTACTTGGTCTAATATGTCGTTAGGTAAAAGTGTGTTTCTTTAGTATGCATTAGTATGCATTTGTAGTTAGGAAATCCGACGGTCACG
>JASDQU011314127.1:3170-24635 GCA_032191745.1 Picea mariana
CAAAAGCTCAAGAGAGAGGGTGACCATAAGCATTAAGGAAAAATATCAACAGTCGAGAGATGATTTTGGGAACTCGTCAATCGGGAGTCCAAAGCACGGAGGGAGCTATTTTCCAAATTCACGAAGTTGTGAAACATGAGAGAGAATCTGGACCATTGGAGCACAAGGAGATCTGGACTGTCGATCTGGCCTCATTGATCTGACGCGAGAATATTTTAGGAACTCAGAAATCGGGAGTCTGAAGCATGGAGGGAGATTCTCTCCAAAGTCACGAAGTCGGAAAATGAGAAGTCATGAAATGCGAGAGAGGAACTGGACTATTGGAGAACGAGGAGATATGGACCGACGATCAAGTCCAATTGATCTGATGCGAGAATATTTTGGGAACTCGGCAATCGGGAGTCCGAAGCACGGAGGGAGCTGCTCTCCAAAGTCGTGAAATGCGAGAAAGAATCTGGACCATTGGACCACGAGGATATTTGAACCATTGATCTAGTCCCGAAGGACTCGCAACTTTGAGTATCAGAAGAAGGGGAACACTCAGTCCTTCATTATCCTGGAATGCAAAGACCCAAAATCGGGAGAAGCGAAGGGTCATGAAATGCGAACTCACAATTTGACCATGGTCGTCGGATCATGGAAGGTCGTGGACCCTCGATCTAATGCAAGTTCGAGGGTTTGGGTTTCGTAAGAGAAGAGAGAAGTCATGAAGAAGATCTCAGTCGTTGGATGCATGCCTTCAGGGACCTTTGATCTGATCCAAAGGTTTCGAGGATTCGTACTTCCAGAAATTCATGAAGAGCAATGTAATTTTGTAACCAGCAGCTCTACCTTTTGCAACCAGTTGCAGGCATTTATGTATTCGCAGATAGGCTGCAGGCTTTTTGTAAGCTTACAGTTGGCAATAATATAATGATCCACTTTTATTTACAAAAAAAAGGTATTCATCTTTTGTTCATTCAGTCAAATGTCACATCCTTCTTCCGAAGAGATGAGCACTATGTGATATCCCACACTATTCCCTTCAACATGAGATTTAGTGTTGTTGATTGTTGCGATATTTTAATCTCTAGACACAACGTATTGTTCCTGAAATCATAGTCAAACAAATTAAGAAAACAAGACCACAAGACTTCAATCCCATCTATCCTCTAAAATACCAATCCATCAGCAAACCTTAGACATAAAAATGTGATTGAAAACTTATTACCATGGCACCCAAAGGTAAGTGTTTCCTATTGATTATTAATGATAGTGATGTGAAACATTGTATGATTATCTTCATCCATGTGAGAGGAAATAGGAAATCATCATGAAAATATATCAATAAAGACACATTGGAAAGGTGGGAGTGATCTCAGGTCACAACCTAGATGGATTGACTTCCCCAACTCAAATGAAGATACAATTAGAAATCAAAATTGAATGAAGTGATTAGGATCAGATTCTGAATTGATTATAAGTTTGGTGTGATGGGAAGGTCCATGAAATTGATATCCTCAATATCCCAAGAGTGTTCCAAGTAGATAAGCCATAAATTCCACTTCCTCGAGCTTACATATGACACAGAATATGAAGATAAAATAAAATGAAAAAGAAAATTTTGTAGTTTGTTTCTTCACCAAATGATATTATGTTAAAAATAATGAGACATGAAATCTGGAAAACAAAAAATCAATAAGCTCATGAGTAATAGGAATCAACGTAGAAGAAGTATCGGCATGACCCAAACAATGCTTTTATTTTATAATTATGAAAAAAAAAAAATTGAGTTCAAGGAGTGCTAAAGAGTGTTGGCCCAATATATTGACATGTTACAGCTATTAGGAGGAAAATCTCGATGGAAAGGGGTAAACCACAATAGACGAAACGACACCCATAAATCAACTCTAAACTCAAGTATGCTAGATAAATTGAAATTCTAACAAGAGAAGGCTAAAATCCTACCTCGTCCAGACGTCTGAAAATGACCACGACTGAGCTCATGACCAAAATCTTGATGCTTTCAACTTGTCCTCAATAATTAATATATACAAGCATATATAAATTATATAGAATGTTAGCATATAAACTATCGTAATCCATTAACATGTATAAGAAATATGCCCATGGAAAGTAATACAAATATTTTTGACATATAATTGGATGAGAAAAGAGTATTTCTATTAATGTAACCAATAGAAGTACATAGGTGACAAGTTTTTGCAATGGTACATATCGGAACTGAGAAACTAAGTCCCTCTAGCTGGGCCTTCACCACTTCAATCCTCCACAAAGGCAAGCTCACAATTAGTAGGAGAAATTGAGTTTCTCCTTCTCAAGATAGGAAGAGCTTGGGGGATGAACACAATAAGTTCATACTTTCAAGGACACTGGGATTCAGACACAATATGAAGTGAAATTTATCCAGAGTGTCTTTTATCTCTATGATGAATGTCTTCAAGGCTTGTATATGGCTCAATTTATAGCCTCCAAAAGGAATTGAATGGTCGATTCGGATCGTTTCCAATATATGGAAGGTCAAGGATCATGGATCTCATGACATGGCATGGAAACCCAACATATTTTTAATTTTTTAGCACAAAACCCGATGTACGCGGGCTGTAATGGAGCAACCTGTGTATACGCAAGTTGTCTAACCGTGGCCCGCGTATATGTGAAAAACTTTGAATTTTTAACTCTGGAATGAACAAAAAAGGGGAACTTGAGTCTGCAGAGGGAAATGGAATTCCATCAAATAAATATGCGTGGAATGTGGAAAAAATTGTTATAATAGATTCCCCCTAATGTGTGAGGTCAGAGGAGCAAACGTGATGGTCGAAATACATTATAATTCCCAGAAGTGGAGTAATGAGGACCCAACTGGAGAAACTAGTTACTCATGAGAATATTACAATTCATATTGACTCTGTACACATGGATTCCAATCTAGATTACACTTCATATCCATGTGGATATATAAAAAATAGTTTTCCATGGCCATGAATAGGAAATACAAAGTAGTCATATGCCATAGTCTGTCATAGTCATGAAAAATACACAGTGGATTCTAGTCTCAAAATCAACTAAAGATATATGTATACAATGGAGTACAATCTGATATTCCATGATCATTGAAGTCATATAGGTATTGGTCTAATGAAGGACAGCAACAGAGATGTGATCCTGCTACTATGAACTGGAGGCATTCTACATTATACGCTGAAGGTGAAATTCTACGTCATGTGAATAAAGGAGTTGAAGTCGAACACAATGAGGCTTCGTTTGATTATTAGTAATTGAGGTATACTTTTAACAAATGCAAGACAACCCATCGATAATGAAATTAGGTGTCAAGGCACTGATTAAATTCCACAAGTATGAATAAGGGTGTTGAGGTTGAATGCTTGAATAATCCATCGATCAAGAGACATTAGTGTATTCCCAATTATCGATGGTTGGAGAAAACTCCACTGATGATTGAAATACTTGAGGTACTCATATAACTCTAGATATCGATTCCAGAATAGATGAGATGAAGCCGATGGAAGGAGACCCACTGAAAGGAAATAATTAATGCATCTCTCATCATCTAGCGTGAGGTATAAATAAATAGCTTGATGATTAGGAAGATCACGGACGAATAGGATGTTCATGAACTAATGACCATGTGCATCTCTCGCATGCACTAGATGCAAGTAGTACATGAAAGAGACCCTCTGACTAGCATCCAAAAATGAATACTATCTACAAAGGTGAGGAAACCACCAATAAGTTCTAATGGAATCCAAGACACTACATGAATCCCAATGTGTGAATATATTTATTGTCGTAGAACACAAGAGAAACCCCCTAGTCAGGGACCAATGGAGAGATGTCATATGTTGGGTTCAAGGTCACCTACCAATGATGAAAGTAGGCCCAAGGTACAAGGTAGGACAACATCTTCATGTGATTATGAGGTTCACTTTTAAGGGGATGGTCAACATGCAAAGTCAAGAGTTCTTAGGAATGGCCCATACAATCTGAAGTCATGATCTCTAGTATAACAAAGACCAAAATCTAATGTACCCTTAAGGTATCTCATCACATGTTTTGCATCATCAAGGTGAACATGTCTAGGTTCTACAAAATACTAACTCAAGGAAAAACAAATATATGGCCTGGTATTCGTCAGATACATCACTAAACCAATAATCTGTCTGTATAGAGTAGCATCAACCAATTCTGACGAGGTGTCTACTAGGAGATTCAACTTCGTTTCCATGGGTGTGTACATGGATTTACATTTCAACATGTCAAACCTCTTCATTATTTCAACTGCATACTTCCCTTGGTTAAGGAAGATCTTCTCTGGGTTCTGCCAAACTTAAAGACCTAAGAGATAATGCATTAGGTATTTCATCAAACTTTGTAGTGAGATTCTTCTGCAATATGAGATGAGCTTTTCTCCATATTTTCAAGAATACATCATCTACATATAGTAGAAATAATATAAATGGCTCATCATTCATAACTTTGAGGTAAAGGTCAGAATCATCTTTACTCTTGGTAAAGCCCAAGCTCGTTAGGAAACTATCAATTCTGCCATATCAAGTTCTAGGAGCTTGCTTCAACCTATATAGAGCCTTCTTTAACCTACAGACCTGAGTCTTTTTGTTTTCAAACTCAAGTCAAATTTTCACATCACTTTGTACCAATATACTACACTTGCTCAGCTACATATCAATCTGCAAATTCATGTGCTAGCTATATGTGCTTTCTGCAAACCAATATCTATTTTACTGCTTGAGAGTATGTCCTCTCCTCTTTCTGCAATTGTTCCTTTTGGAATTGGAACTCTGCACCTGCAACTGCTCTGAATCTTGAGAATGATTGCTTCATTCTCACTATGGTTGTTGAAATCTATGAGTAACTCCTCTATTCTATCATGGCAACACCTTCATCTGAAACTGAGAGTGACTCAATAACTGATATTGAAGGTAGCTCTCCTTCTTTTATGGAGGTAACTCTATCTTTTATTGTATTCATGTCTCCATGACCCAACTAATGTACTACACCAATTTCCACTCAATTTTAAATATGGGGATTTCTCCCCCTACATATCATACTATATATGAATCATGGTTTTTCTGGTTGTCTTCATGAATACTGGAACTATTTCTTCAATTTTTGGAGTAAGTGTCTCGTCATAGTATTCTCCCTCTTGCTAGGAGAATCCTCTGGACACACATTAGGCTTTGTACATCTGCAACATGCTTGATCTATTACATCAATATTGGAATTCAATATTGACTTCTCTTCTAGTCTCACAAAAAAATCCATATCCTAGTCTTTCTGACTGGCTTCCTTCTCTGTCACTGAAACAAGGGAATCTTCTAGGAGGTTTTATATCCCCTAAGAGTCTCTAAAACTATGATCTAGTCTTCTCATGGAATCTATCTCCCAGTCCTGGAACATGTCTCTTCATCTGATCCTTTCTGAGATCAGGCTTACTCTCAATTTATTCTGAGTCTACAAGGACTTCATCATCTCTTATGGGGTATACTTGGTGTTGAATACCAATTCTAAATATGAAAAGTTGATTCAGACTTCAAGCGAATTTTTCTTCCTGTCAAGGTGGATTTATTATCCTTTGAACAAGTCTACTATGAGTTCTTGTTCTAATGTTTGGTCATATTTGGAGCCTTCTGCTCCTTAAAATCAATCTCCATATGAGATACTTTGGATCTCAAAAGATAGCTTCTTATTCATATTCTTTGGTACATGAATGTATATGGTTATGTACACAGTCAGCTTCATGTCTCATATAATATGTTGCCTTATGCAACCTTCACTATAACTTCCTCACGGATATCATTTGTGACCTGAAACAAGGTCAACAAAACAATAAGCAAGAATAATACTCTTTTGGTAATAGTGAATAAAACAATAGCACGAATAATCATCACAATATCTATTTTAGAGATATCACTTGTGACCTGTATGAAACAAATATCAAAAGTAAGAAATACAATATGGAATGAGATCAACACTCTTCTAGTGTCGTGATCAAACATTCATCCATGGTAACCTGGAATCAACACAAGAAGTTTCTCCTAGAGGAGATGTTAGTTGTATCTGGTAAATGATTACATTAATCATTTATCTCAACATGCTCACATGATACCAATTATAATACCTTTCAAATATTGCTACCTCAACTATAATGTTTACTTGTAAAGAGGTAGTTATCAAATTTATCATGTGCAAATTTGAGTCTTATCAACTTTAATCAATCAAAACTGGAACCTGGAGTCTTGTCCTCAAGAATGAGTGTATTTCTTTTCTTCCAAGTCTCCTTCACTCAATATGACAAGTGATTTCTTCAATCTATCTTTTTTAGTAAGACAATATGATATCTTGACAGAAGTCTAAGTTAGATAATAAACTCTAATCTCAATCTAATACCTTGTCATTAATTTTGACCAAAGGTTAGTATGATGGTAATAACTTCAACATACAACCTAAATGTTCATAAGGTCAAAATAATGTCATAACAAAATAGATGCATTTCAATATGATCACAATTGGGGTGCATTATTCCTCTGAATGTGCTAGATCTAAGATCCTTCTGGATCTATGACAAAATATCCCTTCTCATGTAAGTACCCTTTATAATAATAATGCAGTTTAAACATATGTAAATACATACCTATGATAGTATCTTGCTAGGTTATTGTGCACTAGGATAGTAAAACACAGTCCCAACACTTCAAAAAAACTTTTGTTGCAATTGGCATGAAGGAATTGGTACTACAACTGCAACTAATACTGCAACTTAAGGTTTTATGAGGAAACCCAAATTTTTCAAATTTCAAATTTTGAAATTTTGATCCAGGGGCTTGATGCGCTGAATTGAGATGAGTAAGCTGATGCAGTCATATTTCTTAAAATCCAAATTTTACCCCTTGAAATTGCAGAAATCTGGACTGGTACTTCTGATACTGGTGTTGGTTTGCTCGTTTTCTATTTTTCTGGTACTTTTGGTTATCTGGTTTTTTGGTACCAGTCAAAAACTAGGGTTTGACTTTCTAGAGGCTCTGTCCATTGAAACGGTGTGCTCAAGCTTCCAAAAGATTCACTAGGGTAGGGTGCACTTTTCTAGATGGTTTTTAGGAAAAAATTCCTCTCCAATAAAAATCCCTAATTTTCTTGTACGACAACAATGACGTTTTTACTTATCCAGTGAAAGGTGCTCTCTTCAACTTAGCTCTAAAATCATGTTAAGTTTTTAGCTAGTATTAGGTTTCTTTTCAATTTACTAGATAATCATAGCATAGGTAGGATCACTAAGAGAAACGCAATCACAAGATACACAACATTTATCTTGGGAAACCCTCATGGGGAGAAAACCCAACAAAAAATTCATATCCTCTTCCATTTCAATGGTTTATTTTTAAGATTTAGTGGTTTATGTTTTAGAATTAGAGGTCATAAATTGAAAACTAGAGTGTATGTGAGTTTTATTTCATGATTTTGTGCACATGAACTCATGTACATGGGAAAGGTGAATCATGTCCGCGTATATTAATCCCTATACGTGATTATCATAAGGGTAGCCCGTGTACAACTCCGTGAGCACGTTTTTTGACAATATTGACTCAAAATTTTGTGTTTCCTTTGCATGATGGTGATTGAATGGAGGGAAAGGGAGCATAAGGAGGTTGATGTTGTAGTAGAAAGGGATGTGAGGGCCTATCAATATTTTCAAAGATGTGGACTCTATAAATTTTGGGCCATAAAAGGAATTAGGGCCCAAGTAAGGTTGCTCCAAACACTGATAAACTATTGGGATCTAGAGACTGAAGCATTCAATCTTGATGGGAAACCATTGAGAATTGAAGTGGATGATATCTACTTCATTACAGGGTTGTCTTGTCAAGGCGAGGTGGTGAATCTCAAATCCCAAGGGGCTGGAGGTGGGAGGACTATGGAGGAGTACATCACCACCTACTGTATTGCAGGAACAGAGAAAGTGGGGATCCAACTCCCTATTAGGGAAATTGAGAACCTGAGTCTCAAGATCATCATCCTAGTACTCACATGGATATCAGGATCGGCCTCATTGCATCCAGCATTAAGGCCACTCATTTTCTATGTTTTGGAGTGTTTGAGACCCATGTTTTACGATTGGTGCACCTCACTACTGAACAACATGAAGAGCCAGTTGACTAATTTCAAACTCGTCAAGATGAGGAACTTCAAGTTTTCATCCATACTTTGTAGTTTTTTCTTCGAAAGAGTTCTAGCTCTGAGCCCTAGAGTAGAGTCTACTCCACATGATCTACGAGATCCAACTATGTCACGGTGGACCGAGGTGATGTGGTGGCTAGGAGGTGGTAGGGTGCCAACCCCCTACAACGATGATTTCTTCCATTGGTGGCGAGGACAGATCATCGTGATCGATGACTACCCTTATAAGGGGATAGACTACTGAGGGGACTGATACATGCCATTTCCACTAGGATCCACCTTTGGAGAGATCAATGAGAATTGATTTTTATATATTTCATTTTTTTGTGTTTTTCAATTTCAAATAAAGACAAACAAAAAATGAAAATATTTTAGTATGGTATCATGTATTAATCATTTTTTATTTTACGTAGACGTAGGTCCATCATGACTAGATGGATATCCACGAAATCTGTGCAGGGGTCGAGGAGATGAGATAGTAGGCGGGGATGTAGGAAGGTTATCCATAATGTGCAGGAAAATATGTCTCGTCTGACGCACAGGGTTCCTATGGTCCAAGTGGAGGATCTACCAAAGGTGATGCATAGGCAGGTGGTGGGTGTACCATGTGTGTGGGTGAGGATATTTCAGTGTCTTGTGAATGCCATAGTGTGTTATCATGAAACGCACCCAGGACCTCAGGCTTAGATGCCATGGTTGTGTGATGTACCAGTTGTATATGTATTTTAGGGCTACAAGCCCCATTTTGTAATATGACACCATATTTTTTGGAATAGAAGGATGAAATATAAAAAAATATTTCGGTCTTCAGCTTTACTTGTATATATTACAATGGATGAATGTATGAATGTGTGCTTTCTTTACTTAGTTATGTGACAAATTCCAATCTAAAATGTAATTAGCATATGCATCATATATGTGATTAAAACTTCTAGGTATATGAATGTAAGTAATAAAATCAAAATATATTTCCAAAAGTCATACTCGAAGGAAACGACGGAGTAATGTAAGATCTTTGACTAGGTAACTATCATTCAATTGACATACAACTAACTGGGAATCCATGTAAACTTCTAAATATTGAACACCATGTGAAATGGTGTCGTGCTAATGGTGCTATACTCAGCCACATTGTTCGTTGATGGATTCAGAAAAATGCCACAGGAAGACACCAGTTGTCCCTCGGGTGAATAGATAACCCAAGTGGTGGAAGCCATGTTCCGAGTATGATGACTAGCACCATATGTAAATCCTAAGAAAACCAAATATTTCGTTGACATCTTCCAGCCAAGGGAAAACTCAATAAGAAATCCAGTGACACAAAAGAACAAAGAGCGAAATTTATACACTAATATACACTGGTATACAAGGGCCACACTCAAGCTTGAAGGCTCAAGCATAATATCGTTTAAGGTAGAGCCCATTTCTTGCCTCATCCAGCACATTCCCTTCATAATATTCTAATTCGTAGGCTCATTTTTCAAGGACATGTCTTATGATGTAAGGATCGTACAACATGGGATTGAATTTTCCCACCCCCAATGGTTCTTTAGCTTGGTCATAGAGAAGAACCAAGCCATCCTTAGTGTATTGTCGAGGGTAGACAGACTTATCGTACTGGACATTAACACATCGTTTATTTTCCTCGATAGCCACAATGGCATCTCGACATAGATCATTGAGTTTCTCTAGGTGTACGAGGTGTTCTTCAAGATCGGTCATGTTATTTAGGAGCTTGACTACCAGCCTAAGAGAAGGGATTGCGTATTAAATAGGAAGGATTGACTCCACTCTGTGAACTAACTGAAATGATGAGAAAACAGTGGAAGTATTTATTGTGGTTTGATGTGCCCATAGTGCAAGGTAAAACATCACATGCCAGTTAAATTTATTATGCATGATAGTCTTTTACAACATGGTCTTGAGAGATTTATTTATGACCTCTACTTGTCCATTTTCCTAGGGATAGTCGAGTGGCGAATGATTGTGTTTAAACCCCAATATAGATGTTAAATTTGTCATCATTTCATTCTAGAAGTGACTGCCATGATCAGTGACAATATCCTTGAAGATTTTGAATCGATCTATAATCTGATTGAATATGAAAAATATTGCAGTCTCGCCATCGGATTTAATGGTAGGCATGGCCTCATCTCATTTAGTAAAATAATCCACAACCACAATAATTTGATGATGCCCCCAAGCCGAGGCTGGGTTGCATTCCATGAAATCCACCCCCCACTTAGTGAAGGGACCGACAGTAATGATTGGGTGCATAAGGGTAGGGTGTGAGCTCATATTACAAGCGAACACCTGGCAAGGGTGACAGTTCATAATTGTTTCAATGCAATATCTAAAAATTTACGGCCAAAAATAACCAGCTCGCATTATCTTTTGGGTTTTCGTAAGCCCAGATAAGTGGCCACCATGTGCCCCACTGTGGAATTTATTGAGAATGGATTCATCCTCCTCGTGATTCAAACAACGATGAAAAACAACATCCACCCCTCGACGATATAATGTGTCCCCGATAATGAGGCAGTTTTTAGCCTTATGGAATATACGTCATTGGTCGTCTCTTGAAATGTGTTGGGGAAGCTTCAAAGTTTGAAGGTATATTAGAATATATATGTACCAAAGGTACAAATATGAGATAAGTAATATGTGCTCATCTGCCAATGAATCATCATGAAAAATATCCACATCCTACATAGGGAAGTCTGACATCAGTTCCACAAGAACTAGCGACTTCTTAGATTTCACAAAGGTAAAATCAAGATCAAATTAATGTAGAATCACAATCCATTAATTGTATTTTCCCCCTTATGATACGCCTTGTAAGGACATATTGAAATGGATTGATATCAGCAATCATGATAGTCTTTCAGAGTAAGATATAGTGACATAATATATGAACCACATGCACAGATTCTAAGGGTATATTCTCTACGTGAGAATACTTAAGTTCATGACCAATTATATTTTGGATAAGTTAATAGATAATGTGTTCATGGAGCTCATCATCTTCCTGAACAAGAACCATACTGATTTCCCCTTCAAATGCGGAAATATAAAGCAGGAAATATCTATTGTAGTCTGGGGGCTTCAGCAGAGGTGTCGATACCAGGGATTTCTTAAGAGAATCAAAAGACTCCTAGGCTCGATCATTCCATATGAACAAAGTGTCTTTTTTCAAGAGATGCATGAAACCCTTATTTATATTGGCATAGTTAGCTACAAAACGATGCAGGAATTTAGCCTTCCACTGTAAACCATGAAGTTGTCGAATATTGTGCGGGGGAGGAAATCGAAGTATCACCTCAACCTTCATAGGATCCACCATGATCCCATGCTCATAAACTATGAATCCCAAAAGGAATCCAAACCTAACGCAAAAGATGCACTTTTGAGGGTTCAACCAAATGTGATAATAGTGGCATATTCCAAATACTAGTCGAAGGTGAGTCGAATGATCAATCCTCTTTCAAGAGTGAGTAGTGAGATCATCGAGATAGGCTTCGACAATATGCTTAATATTGTGAAATGAAAATATCATGGCATGTTGAAAGGTTTCTCTGGATTTTTTAAGACCGAAAAGCATTTTCTGGTATGCAAAGTTACCCCAAGGACAAATAAACATTGACTTGTGTTGATCCTCGGGTTTAATTTGAATTTGAGTATAACTTGAAAAATCGTCCATTAAATAAAACACTTTTCTTCCAACACACTCATCAATAATATAATCAATAAAGGGAGTGGGGAATTTATCTTTAGGACGGGCTTTATTCAGGTCCCTAAAATCCATACATATGCAGACAGTTCCTTGCTTCTTATCTATGAGAGTGGGGTTGGATACCCATTCAGTCAAGGGAACTAGGTAGATGAAGCAAGCATTGAGCAGCTTCTCCACCTATACCTTAATAGTGTAGGCCTTCCTAGGATTTACAGCTCTAAGTCATTTCCGAACATGTTTAGCATTCACATAAGTTTTGATCTCATTTTCGACAATATCAGGGTCGATCCCTGGCATCTCTTTATATGACCAAGAAAATACATTTTGGAATTCCTTGAAGAGATTGGTGTAGATCTAAATTTCTTGAGGAAAAAAATCTGCATCGATATATACATTTTTAATCTTTCCAGGGGTTCGATATATGTTGATCATGATGGTAGGATAAATGTTCCCCATGTTTCCTTCAGCATGTATACCATGTGTATCTAATGAAACCACGGCATGACCAACCATCTGACTCAAGGTGGACCTAAATTCATCTTGTTCAATCCATTCAATATCTAGGAGAAAATAAGATATATGATGAAGGTTGTCCCAAGGCCTATCTGGACCAAAAATGTCCTCTAAGATGGCTTCATCCAAGGGAAAAGTATCATTGAGGAAGTCATGTGAACTGGATGAGTGTGTGGCCCATATGGGTTGTAATATGGGATCCACCTCTTCCATCCATGAGAGGGAGGATCTGAGTCTGAAATAGCTTCTAGTATAGCTTGATACTCAATTTCTACTGCAGATAGTGGCATTTCCATCCTGATGTGTGAATTACCTTCATATGACATAGTCAGAGAAGGTAAGGTCCATGAGTCATTAATATATTAGGTGCGTAAAGGAATGGACCTTAATGACGATGAAGACTCACTGGAGATGGCATTAATGTACAAGATTAGTGTTGAGAAATTAAAATTTCCCATCAAGGCAGAATACATACCGACACCAACATTGTCAATTTCCTACTGAGAATTATCAATAATGGGGACTGAAGGTCCCACTGATGTAGAAGGACTAGGATGCGTAAAGGACAATTTTTCGATTGGCATTATCTTCCCTTCATGAGGAAAGCATAAAACACATAAAATTGACGACACAGTGGTTGTCATAATGTAAGTCCAATTAGACCCTAGTAAAATATTGTAGTCGAGAAGTGCATCAACCACCTCAACCTCGACCTCCACATTCTTTCCACCTAAATAGACCAGGAAAGAAAGAAGGATACCATGGGGTCTGAAAGAACGTCCATCAAAAGAAGTTAACATGGTCATGGATTGGGACAGCAACGGAGATCTAATGGATTTCTAGAAAGATAAATACATTATAGACGTCGAAGGGCCTTCATCAATACACTTGATGGTGACATTCATACCCTCCACATGGATTTTAAAGGACACATGGTAAGGAAAGAGAGGCTTTACATATGCAACATCAAACTTAAAAACCTTTGAACCACTTGGTTCTAGAGCTCTTGAAGAAGATAGCAAGACATTCCTTTGTGTGGGACATGTCTAGAGCACCTCCAAAGTTGACATCATGCACGATGTTTGGCCCAAATCCTCGACAATCGAGTAATTTTTGGAGGCTATGGCATTAGGATCGTGGGCAGATCACTTAAGGAATTCTTTCAGAATATGAGGCATAGGTTTTGGCTTATCAATCTGAAAAGGTGTTTTCAGAGGAGGAGGCTTTGGACCTACAACAAGTTGTGAAGAACCATAATCACAAGTTCGATTGGCTACACTAACCTCATATTTAACCATATTGACACATAGATGACCACCATCATGTTCTGAGGGGTTTTGACTTCCACTCGACGCATTTCTAGTGTTGGAGAATCCCAAGGTCATATATTGGTTATATGGAAATGTTTTAGTAAGCACAATAGAATGCAATGCTATGAGCCTCGAGGATTCCTCCATTTTGGGGCACAAGTGGGTAAGGTGATCATATTTACAAAGTTTACAAGGAAACTTCACCTTCCTCTTTTCTTTCTTGCCCTCATTGGAATTATTATTAGGTTTATCATTATTATTTTCATCCTTGTATTTATTATTTTTATTATTCTTCCCACCCTTACGATTATTACCACGACATTTCTCCTTATTCCCTCTCAGTTGTTGGTCACTGTTTGGGTTCGTCGATTGTACAAAATGCACATCTTCCAATTGGGTTGGTGAGGACAAAGTCGTAGCTTGTCTTGTTTAAACAGGTTAAGAGATAAATATTTCATCTAGTTCATCACCTGGTCTACAGTTTTGGCACTTGTGGAGCTTATGATGTCGTCGACATGAGGCTCGATATTTTTTCTAGGATAGTAATTCGACTGTGGTGCATCCGGGATAATTTTGTAGAGCATCTGAGACTGAGCATATATAAGGTCCAATTGTTGGGCTTTGAAGATGGCCTCTTCCTCAGATGTCACTTCGGATGTAGAAACATCCTTAGAAATATAAGGAAATAAGGGCTTGAGGAACCATTCCAACAGAAAATTTGGAGGATTATAAGATTTAATCAACCTCTTTCGTCTATGCCACTCTTGAATATGATCGGATATGTGGGTGGACTTATCTTGACGAAAATCCGATAAAATTTATATGTCGACGTCGTAACGAATCGGTAGTTGGAAGTGGTTGAAAAATACCAAGACCAGCTCATTGAAATTTCCATAAGTTCCCCCAGGTAGCTTGATGTACCACTTTGTGGCAACCCCCGTAAGGGTGCATTGAAATAAAATGAAAATAATTGTCATTAAGGAAGTTATATGAGAACCATAAGTGAAAGGTAGTCACATGATCACCTGGGTCCTCACTAGTCTTTCCCTAAAAATTTGGAATATCAGAGGGAAGCTTGGTAGGGATGAGGGGCCATGACAGATCATGATGCACTAGGTCGTTCATCAATTTTGACAAGTCTGGAAAATTTAATGTGGCCAGAAATGAGAGTTGTGGTTGCAGCATCTGCGACCAAGACCCTGGGAAAGATTGGTTTTGAGAGATTGTGGGCCAACCAGGGTTCTGGTATACACCATGGCCATGTCTGGTAGGGTATTATCCTCCTCCCAATTGATTCATAAATGGTTTTAAGGGAACCATTCCTGAGGAATCCTCTTACAGGGAGAAAGTGACACGATAAGGATTACTCATGTGAGGATATATGTTTTCCCCTAACGAAGGAAATTCATGTAGGGGGTTTCCCATACCATAAAATTAACTCCCCCCTGATGAAACACCATAGGTTAGAGGATGGTTCTCCATAAGAAAAGAATTTGTAGGAATCGGCGTTGTGGAAGAGGGAATGACGGACGGAATATAAGAAGTAAATTGACTGCTCATTTGAGCACTCCACCCTGGAACATTGTATCTAGGATTGGGCCCAAAGGAAGGAGGATTCCAACCTCCTACCATGGGAGTTGGTTAAGGGATATTACCCCCACCAAATCAGAAAGGAGTATAAGGAGGTGTCGTGCCCCAAAACCTAAAACTAAGATTCACATGAGATGTCAAAATGGAGGATGACAAGTGTGAAGTCATGTCTGGAATACCAAAAGAGAAAGGATTAGAGGCCCAAGGCAATGACTGAGTAATATGATTAGGGGTACCGCTAGGAAATACAAGAGGATTTGTGCCCATGGACTAAGAAGAGACCATAGGTTGGGTAGTATTTAGTGAAGGATTCTCTGGAATCCAAACCATTAATAATGTAGCAGTCGAGGGGACTCCACTAACTTAGTGGAGGCTAGAGTCGAAGGGCTTTCAAATACATTCATTTCTGAACCAGTACTCATGGTAGGATGATCGTGAGTCTAGGAGGTGGAGATATATGTACTACATTTATTAATTATATGATTTTTAGAAGGCGGCTTCGACATAGGACTGAATCATTGTGGTAGATTCAAAATATGAAGAGACCAGCGGGGAGGTTGGTCTTTTTCCATGATGAATTAGGAATTGTGACACAATACAAAATCCTAAGTCCAATTAATAAATAAATAACACACTCCTAAATAAATATAAAGGCCAATGCACACAAACAGGATATGATGGTTGAAGGGACCTCCCGAACTAAAGAAGGTATGCCTCTCCCAAGAGGGGATGAGACTCCTAAACAATAGAGTGGAGGTAATAGAACCAATTATAAGGACCCTTGTAGGCTTCACAGTGCAGTCAGTTAGATTCCTCCGGAGAGAAAATCCTCTATAAAGTTTGTGTGTTGACCGATCCCTATATTACTCAGGGTACCTGCAAAATAACCCCTGCAAGTAACCTATGTGGATACCTAATTCAAGAAACTAAAGTCACCACAGTATAACCAATGCTCAGGCGAAAAGTCATAGGTCAAGTCCACCATATGGGAAGGGTAGAAAATCCTAAAATCTCGAAAGCACTACCTCTCAAGGAGGTAAAGGTATTAGTGAAACCCCCAAATACGAATAGAACCCCAAAAATATCTCTGACGTTGGGAAGGTATTAGAGGGATATCTGTGCAACCAACTTTGTGTGACCTCGTGCTTAACTCTGGTGTGAGTGGAGCCTCCCGAGGACACTAATTACACAATGGGTTTCACCACTTCCTGTTCAGACACATACATTGAGTTTTATATCCTTGGAGAATTTTACTCACAAAATTGTATTCCAAGGCCCTAAGTCCTACACTTGTTTGTGTACCCTGAAAAATAAAATTGTTTCTAATCAATTTTAATTATTCAATGTTAATTTTAATGGCTTCTTCTTACTCAAGAGGTCTGATAGTGAAACTGATGGTATAATGACTCAACATATATATATATATATATATATATATATATAAACACTGCTAAGTACAAGTCTTGATTTTCAAAGAGATGGTATGCTTCTAAATGTTGCAATGAAGTGCAATCTTTCCTAACATGCCAAAACTAATGTAATGTAAACAAAAGTGAAAATGCTCTGAATAAAATGCAATATATATATATATATATATATATATATATATATATATATATATATTGTATGTTCAATATAATGAAATGAAAATTCAAGGCCTGAATAAACAACTTCTCAGGCAAACCCTGCAGCAAGCACAAAGACACAAGCCAAGTAGGACACTAAGAAGCGACTAACCAGACCAGAGTGCAAGGACAACAAATGAGAAAAAATGAAAAGAAATGAGTTCTCCCAAAATATTCACTGATAACGCAACTTCCTATCACTCTGTAGGAACTCAACAGTCAGGACAGGGACCCAAGAAGTCTCAGTAACTAGCAAAACTTACCCATCAAACACTAAACTTAGCCAAAAAGACTTAGAAGATAGTGTACATGATTGTTCAGAGAATAGAGGTGTATGTACACGCCCTAAAGACATACAACTCGCATATGTATGTGATTGTTAAGGGAAAACCCACATATGTCAAAGAAGACAGTGCATGGGCAATGGTTAGGCCAAGAAACTCAGATACATAGAAAAATAAAGGATTTCAAGAAACAAGTGACATGGAAACTCAGGAAAACAGATAGAAATAAAGGATTAAAATCACCCAATACCCCAAAATGGATATCTCCCTAGCCGAGTCGCTAATTCTATTATGAGGAAAATCTCTATGGAAAGGGGTAAAACCCAAAAGATGGAACGACACCTAGAAATCAACTCTAAACTCAAGTATGCTAGATAAGTTGAAATGCTAACAAGAGATGAATAAAAGCATACCTCATTTGGATGTCCAAAGAATACCACAGCTAAGCTCATGACCGAAAACTTGATACCTATAACTTGTCCTCAACAATCAAGATATGCAAGCATATAGAAAGTATATAGAATGTTAGCATATTAAATAGTGTAATCCATTAACATGTATAATAAATATGCCCATGGAAAGTAATACAAATATTTTTGACATGTAATTGGATGAGAAAAGAGTATTTCTATTAATGTAATCAATAGAAGTACATAGGTGATAAACTTCTGCAATGGCACATATCAGAACCGAGAAACTAATTTCATCCAGTTGGGCATTCACCACTTCAATCCTCCACAAAGGAAATCTCACAAGTAGTAGTATAAATTGAGTTTCTCAATCTCAAGATAGGAAGAGCTTGGGGGTTGAACACATGAAGTTTAGAATTTCAAGGACACGGGGATGCAGACTCAACATGAAGTGAAATTTCTCCAGAGTGTCTTTTCTCTCTATGATGAATGTCTTCAAGGCTTGTATATGGCTCAATTTATAGCCTCCAAATGGAATTGAAGGGTTGAGTCAGAGTGTTTCCAGTATATGGAAGGTCAAGGATCATGGATCTCGTGACATGGCATGGAAACCCAACATATTTTTAATTTTTGAGTACCAAACCCGATGTACATGGGCTATAATGGAGCAACCTATGTATACACAAGTTGTCTAATTGTGGCCTGCGTATATGTGAAAAGATTTGAATTTTTTAATCTGGAATGAGCAAAAAAGGGGAACTTGAGCCTACAAATGGAAATGGAAGTCCATCAAAGAAAGATACATGGAGTGTGGAAAAAATTGCTATAACAACAGCCCACAAGGAAATGACATCTTGAAAAATCACTATCATGGCTAAAAAGGTAAATGATGAAGATTTGAAATTGGGATCTTAGAAGTTGCATTGACATATTTCATGAAGGTACTTACAACTCCCAAGAATTTTGAATATATTCAATATGAGATAAGTGTAAAGTTCTCAGCCATGATAAAAATAAGATTTCTCAAGAATGTAACCTTAATGAGTGACCTAAAATCAGCAAACTTAAATGATGAAAAGATATTGTTGAAGAAAATATCAAGTCTGAAAATCCATTGAATGGGTAGTGCTGAGATTGAGTCTTTGGTCATTCAGTGTATTGGGGAATAAAAATATTGGTTCCCAAGAAATTTTCTGAAAAAGATATCAGGAAAATATTTAAATAACCATGTTGTTTAGAATTATCAAAACATTCATCTAGATAGTGTGAATGAATGTCTCTTGTTGTTGTGTATGAGAGAAAACTTGGGTGAGGAAAGCTGCAAGATAATAGATGAAAATCCTCCTTGAAAACTAGTTGAACAAATCATAATACATGTTCATCTAGTGCCCATAAATTAAAACTAAAAGTACGAACAGAAAATAACTCAAACGAAATAAAAATCAGCTAAGCTCTTTATGCAAGAAAAATCTACGCAAAAAATTCATGTTGGCTGAAAGTGATAGAAGAAAAGAGTGAATGTGTAAAAAATATATATTTGGATAACTCCAAACCCAAGGAAAAATAATCATCTAAGGGGATTACAATAATTTGGAGTGGTTTGAATTTCAAATGGACAGAATTTTAATACTCAGAATTTAAATTCAATGTGTATGGGACAACAAGATTAACACTCATAAGAAATTCCATCAAGAAAAATATTCCAATTAGAATCATATTCCTATGAGGGTTGAGTACATTTGAGTGCTTATTTTCATCCCAAGATGAATTAAAATGTATCTTTATTTTAAATTATTTCACTTGTAACATGAAAACACATTTCTAAAGGATTTGACATGATGATCATGTATAAAATTAGTGATTCGAAAATTACCCAACTCATAGAAAAATTATGAGGATGAGATAAAGTAAATTTTCCCCATATCAAAATTAAATTGAACAATCCAATCAAGGGAAAATTAATGTGAAAGAATTTTATTTCTCTCCACCTCTGTTGAGAATTTATTTATTAATCAGCCAATAGTAATGAAAAGAGAAGGCAAACATAAAACTAACAAAAATAAACAAAAATAAAATCTAAACTATGCAAAGGAAAGACACTAGTCTATTCTACCATGCTCCTACTCTACGCTACAATAGCTGAAAAATGAACTATGTAAAGTCATAATTCCAATGTATCCATCCAAGTAATCCCAAGCCTGCAAACATATGTTCAAGAGAAAATATCAGTGACGACACTTGGAATAAAAACATATTAAAAGTAGGAAAGATTGAAACATCAAAAACTGTATTCATCATACTAAAAATGTCATAGTGACAATCATATTTCATGGGAAATATATCCAAGTAAGATCTTTCCAACCATGCTTCAATTCTATCATAAAATATACCATTACTACCACAGAATTTATAGAGCGATTCCAATGGAAAGTGGCATACCATATGAGAATCATGCATAGAATTCATGTGAAGTGTGCTCGGTGAGAGAATATTCATGCCAATAAAGTTGTTTATCCATGAATATAAACCAAAAGAATGAGGGCCTGACATAACCATCGGTGTAAACCAAAGTGCCTCATTATCTTGGCAAGCTTGCCTAGACTCACACTTCAAGTAAATATCAACTTGACATAGACTAATGAGTTCAAATGATATACATGGAATAGGACCAACCATGGTATGAGAGATATCTTCAAAACAATGGTGAGATCCACTACTATCAACAATATCAAGTGAAGGGATACTTGAACAATATAATTCTCTATTTATGAAAAATGAAGAAGAAAGAGAACAAGGCATCCTTTTATACACACTTTTTATAGCACTTTCGTCATCCCATGAAAAAGGATGATAAGGAACAGTATTAATAAGTTCATGGGAAGAGGCTTTGTCCTCTCTATCTTCCATATTCCTATCACCACCCTCAAGTACTTCAAAAAGGGTTGACCCCATTGAATTTATTTGAAAAGAACAATGGGTGGCTTTCTGCAAAGTTAAAACATTAAAAAGATCAAGATATAAATAGAAATAAGTGGAAGAATTAAAATAATTAAAAGCCTCTCTAGAACAAGAAAAAATTTCAGAAAGTGACTCCCTGAATGGTGGTTCCTCCTATTTAAAAATGTTGTTGGATGATTGTGAATCGGTGGGATGCATACTAGGAATGGTTTTACACCCAACATGTTCTTCGTCAAGATGGTTTTCCTCATCCAATAAAAAGGTATATTGTTGTGATAAAAGAGGTATGTATTGTATGTTGATTTATTTTCCTAAAGTGAAAATATCAGTGTGGTTGTCTTGCTCCTACACAACATGAGGATATGAAATATCTTCTAAATCATATTCACAATTGAAAGAGGGGAGAAAATGAAAAGAATTGTCAAAACAAGAAGTCTTAATAAATTATCCATCAACAGTAGGAAAAAATTATTTCTCTATGTCAGTTATATCAGGAGAATTTGTAACAGCAGAACAATTTGAATCAAGTGAAATTAATTTCAAATTATCCATGGGTGAGGTAGAATTCATTTCATGAGTGTCCATATTTTCTTCATTGACAAAGTGATAAACATTTAAAGTTCACTCCATATCTTTATCTTCCATTCATTTTGATGAAAAATATGAGAAAGGATAATGAGAACCTGACATAACCATCGGTGTGACCCGAAGTGTCCCATTATCAATAGGAAAATCCTCCTCATGGGAAGCTACAAAAAAAATTGAACTTGAATTTACACAAGAGGCCTCTTTTTCGTCACAAGGAAAAAAAGGAGGATTGTAGTGATG